>JAVYIG010003892.1:0-178882 GCA_035222895.1 Strongylocentrotus droebachiensis
AAGGAAAAGTGAAGTTAATCCAAGTGAAATGTGGACAGTAATGGAGTGAATATGGAATGGTGATCGTAGTTGATAACGAGTAAACGTAAATGAGTGGTAATAACAACTACGACTTGAAAGTGAGACAGAATGGAACTGCAACAGGTTGTTCAGTTCAAGCAGGTACGTAGCCACGGGGGGGGGGGGGGGGCCACGTGCCCCCCCCCCCCCAAAAAAAAGAAGAAAAATTCCACGATCGGTTGAACTTTTTTAGACCCCTTTTTTTTTACCTCGATCGATTACATGTATGTGCCCCCCCCCCCAAACATCAAAGTTCTGGCTACGTGCCTGCAGTCAAGACAACAAACCGTTAGTTGCAGAAGATAATTTACGAAAGCCAGAGAAAGAGAGAGAAAGGGAATCATTAAGGTACGATGAGAGTGGGTGGAGAAAAACCATCCACTGTGCCACATAATTTGTTTGTCTAAAATAAGGAAACTTTATACATTAGTATATTTAAAATGTATAATCATAGCCAGAGAATGTGTTGTTATATGGCTTATAGCATGTTTTATTTAATAAAACAAAAACAGACCCAGTTATTGATAGACTAAAAAGGGGAATAAGATCGAGACATTAAGAATATCAGTATATTTCATTATTCAATGAAGTTAAGGCCACTCCCCCATATTGCGATGCATTCTGGGTATGAGGGGTGGAGCTTAGCAAGCTTGAGATCTGTGAAAAATGGATGGTTATTATCATTTTTTGGTCAACAAAGAGATTTTCAGAAAAATTTTATGCTGGAATATTAATAAGTAGAGGTGTAATTATGTTTTCAAAGGCTCAGTTAGTCGGCGTAGATATTCATAAATGAATGATACACGCCATTAAAACTTTAAAAACAACAACAACACAACGAGTGGAATTTTTAAGGTCCACTTCCCGATGCATCCTGGGTACACCAGCTGTTATACTGGTGATCGATAATACAAGTTCGAGCGCGTATTTCACCTAACGGTGATCGCATCAGAATAATCCACGCTGATTCGCTGAATCACTGCGTTGCTAGCGCGCAGCGTGATGAATAAATTACCCATAATTCCGTACAGTAGATTATTTGACCTCTCTAATTACGCTGATACGCGTATTGTCTTTTACCATGTAGTGAACATCATTCCAGTATACTTTTCGTGGGGAGCATCCTACAGAATGCATAATTCATAAGGCTCATGAATTATGCAAGGTGGCTTATTTTGGCTTCTAATGGATCCGGACAAAATGGCGGAGCTTGGGGGGCCTGATTACATAGTAGCGTAAACCTTCAAGATTGAACGGCAAGTGCGTAAAAACCAAATAAAAAAACAAAGGTTATTTTCCAAATAGCATACTTATTGACAGAGAAGCCAAGTGACACTCGACAAAAGCAAATACAAACAATGTCTTTTGAAATGTTAAAATATGTTGATTTTTTTTAAAATAATTACTACACCACCTGAATTATTTATGCTCAAATATTCTTTGTGTATACTTTTCCATCACACAGACCGCCTGTTTTCCCTTTTGTTATGTACTAAATTATGTTCTTTACCTACCAATATATTTTTAATTTATTCCTGGAGACCAGCCCTTGACAGGCCAATGGCCTTTGTTGGCTCCTCCACATACTCAAGTATAAGTTCTAGGTGCTAAAAATTCTTTTAATATTGTTATGTTATTTTCTTGTTTTGTTTTGTTGTATTTAATCAGATATTGTATGTAAATTGTTATATGTTTTTTTATGAGAAGTGGAAAATAAATGAAATGAAATGAAATGAAAGTAACATAATTAATCCATGCTTACATGTGTATTCGATTCCGATGGATATTGTCTCTGCCCCATTTACTGCGCTCAGGCATTCAACCCTGGAGTACATCTGAATGACCTCATACAGGGCGCCCTCACATGCAGGCTGGCTGCAAGCGATGATGTTTTGTGCGAGTCGGGTGATATCGACAGTTGATGCCTCAGACACCCTCAATGTTGCACTCACCACTGTGATGGCACTGCTGTTGAAGTCAGGGCTGCTGCAGAGGGATACCCGAGGGTGGCAGTTCTCCAGCGTGGCTGGAATGTGGGTATATCACAGCCAAAAATATATCACAGTTTCAGAAGAATTCTAGCCATGGCCGCGTAACCATGAGGCCTGCACCCCCTCTCGTTTACGATACATTTTTTTACTTAGTACAATTTTGCCGTAGGATGCTCTAGAATACACAGTTTCATTATTTCAAATTTGATAATCTTGCTCGGTCGCTCCTGCTCTTTCACACAATACAACAACCTGTTAAAGAAGCTAGGCGAAGAAATTTCACATAATCACTCAAAATGGGCAAATAATGCATGTCCGGATAGCGTAGACCAATTTGAACACACACATTCTGCTCTAAAGTCTTAGAAATATAAATGAAACGCGGTAAGAAGCTTTTTCCAAGAACTTCCTCAAACTTCTATTTCTGGCTTGAACAGTTTGTTCGCGCAGTAGGCCGATTGTGACGCCACTGGTTGGGCACGATCGCAATTCTAGGCCTCAAGCTCGCCTCTCGCACAGCTCGCGTGCGGTATTTTGCATAGGCCTATACGTATACATTATCCAGACTTTGCATGCTTCATATCCTGACCAGAAAGTGGAATAACAATCTCTAGAAATCATTTAATTACATATAATATTAAGCAAATTTAGGTTATTTAATACGAGGGGTGAATCGTGCAATTTGATTTGTCCAAATACCCTTCCGTTCTGTGTAATTTGCTGAGATGTTTTGCATTTGTTCGGTCATCATGCCTTGCCCTTGGCGTGATAGTGATTGTTGTTGATTATATACGGAGACCATAATGAGTGAATCGCGAGCTTCCCTTTGCATGTTTATGTCCTGCAGCTGCAGTTCTATTTATGAATGGTGCATATTTGTAATTGATTTTCGCCAAATATAACCTCACATTTGATCGTCTTTGTTTTATTATCCGTGAAATTTGCTAAAGAGCCCTACACATCCCGACAAATTCGAAAATGTCTCGCCCAGTCACCCCAGTGACAAGGTGCATGACAGATCGATCGCCAGTTGAGCGGGGCCGGGTGAGCTGAGCGGCAGCTGGCAGCTCAGCCAGCTCGCGCTGATATACCGGTACTATCACTCGACTTGCACCAGCATCGACGCCGTCTTCTCCGAATTGTTCTCTTTTTTCCATCTCTCCTACACCCCCATCATCATCATCATCGTCACTATCACTACCAGTATACCACTGTCATTAGTTGTGGAGCTGTGCTTATCAACTTCGAATTCTAAATCGAGTAAAACCTCTTCTTCGAGCTCGGACATTTATTTAGCGTTCGAGTGGCGTTTGTATACGTATAATGCATGCAGGCGAGAGTTGTGTGAGAGCTCTTGGGAGCACTCTCGCGCTCATGTGCCCAACCTCCTACGTCACAAATCGTACGTCACAATACCGGGCCGATCGAGGGCGGAATAATCGGGTAGTAATTTCACCACTTTTGATAGCAGATAAGTCAATTCTGTAACAATTTTTGGTAACTAAATATGAACCATTAGAAAGATTGTAACATTAACTTTGCAATGATACCAACATTATTAAGATTAAAAGCCTTTTGAAACCTCCGCCTAGCTTCTTTAAGTGTTCAACCTTGAAAACAAGTGATTCTGAATAGTCACATAATGTTCCAAACATACCCCTACCCCCCCCCCCCGATATTGATCTAATTGGTTTTATTAAAAAATAGAAAATACAACACAAGTCGACGTGTGAAACTCTTACCTCCAATTTTGAAAGTCGCACAACGCCCTTCAACAGGAACAGTAGTATCCTTACATGAAAAAGAAAAAAAATGGTCATACCACTGCCGTTAATATTATGTTTCCAGCCGGTCACTCCAGCAGTTTTCGAGGCTATAGAGACGGACTAATGTTTTCGTCGACAACAGGTTCAATTAATAGTGTGACTGACAAATCTTCACTGACAATTCACTGATATATGTCATTGTCGGGAAGAAAGGTTGAACAATGACAAAGTACATGCCTGTGCTGGATTCAAGCGAATGCTTTGACAAACAGTGTATAAGTTAGAAGAGTCATACAAAAATTATGAAAAAGTAAATAGCGTCTGAGGCTATTTTCTTATCCTAAGATGTATTATATAACAAACTATCGAACACTTCATAATTGCAATAAAATCAAATTAATTGTGAATTAGGATCAAGGTTGGGTTAAAGTTCGGTGACTGGAGTTAAGGTAAGTATTAGGGTTAAGTTTGGTTAAGTTCCGAGTTTGAAATTCCACAAAGGAATCGCATTATAAGTTTCGTGGGAAAAATATAGATATGCGATTGGTGTTGGCAGCAGCAATACGTTTGTTAAGTTTGTTCTTCGCGTTTTAATGCTTTAGTAAATGCTAAAGAAATATCAGGTGATGGTGAATCATTTTTTTCTTTTGTTAATGAATGTAATAAATGAACACGTACTTACTCAGACGACACACTAAGACATTGCGTAGATTGCCATCCTACGAAAAAAAAACACGTTCTCCTGAATGGCAGAAGGAAAATCAGGCTAAATCAACAAATTATAGTCACAATGATAATTGATATTTTGTTGATTTGAGCCTTTGTCAGCATACTTACACGCGATGTCGTAGCAGATTGGGTTGTTGTCGGTTGCGTCGTTGCCGGCTGCGTCGTAGCCGGTTGTGTTGTTACCGGTTGCGTCGTAGTCGGTTGCGTCGTTGCCGGTTGCGTCGTTGCCGGTTGCGTCGTAGCCGGTTGTGCTGTTTCCGGTTGCGTCGTTGCCGGCTGCGTCGTAGCCGGTTGTGTTGTTTCCGGTTGCGTTGTTGCCGGTTGCGTCGTAGCCGGTTGTGTTGTTTCCGGTTGCGTCGTTGCCGGCTGCGTCGTAGCAGAGGGCGTTGACACAGCGGCTTGCTCGTCGCAGTCACCGTGGTGATATTGATTAAGACTTGAGCCCATAGATGGCGTTGCGGTTGGGCCCAATGTTAAGGATTCGATAGTGAAAGTGGAGCATACACTATGTCTAGTGCCAAGGAAACGGCTGCCAGCGAATGTGGCCTCAAAAGGGGTCTGTCCCACACCAAATTCTACGTCATACAAAATGAAGAAATACAGATTGCCAATATTTATTTTTTTAATTTAAAATCAAAATGTATGTATACAATGACAAGTACAGTTTACAACTAAAGTATTCATACTCGTTGCAAATGTGATGCGGTGTTACTCATCAATTAAATGTTAGACTAGTTGAATTGGCTTGCAACGAACAGTCACGTATCCGTATCACGTTCACGTTCACGTCTTGCGCCCTAGCGAAACAGGTCACCCAAATCTACAAGTTTTGGGTTACGTGACCCAACAATTTGTTGATTTGCTATACGCAATCTACGAAAGCTCACGTAAATTGACGCTGGCGTTTAAAAAAATAGTGCTAATTGTCATTGAGAAGAGACTAATTGCAAAAAAGCTGCTTCAGGCCAGAAGCTGTTGTGTAACTCTGTGGTTAACTCTGCGTATATGTATGCTCGACTAATTCAGTGAATGGATGAAACAGATACTATTACCATTACTTCTTACAGGGGCGGCACCACAACGGGGACGGGGGGGCAACGGCCCCCTATCATTTTGAAAAAGGGAAGAGGAAGGGAAGGAGAAAGAGGAAAAGGAGAAGGAAAAGAAAAGGAAAAGAAGGAGAAGAGAGGAAAAGAAGTAGAAGGAAGCGGACGAGAAGGAAAAAGATAACTCTAAAATGTAAAATATTCGAGGGAGGGCGGGGGAGAGGGGAAAAAATAAAGCTAGAGGGAAAAAAAAGAAAGGGAGAAAAAGCAAGCCAAATCAGGCGATCAGATTTAGACGCGTCATTATTACATTCACAATACCGGAAGTTCATACATTGGTTTACGTTGAAAAACCTTTCACACACTGAAAGAAATCAAATTAATCCTTCGTATCTCCTAAACCTGATATGGCTCATTGTTCAATGGAAACGACAAATTCATCTATATTACAACCCTACTGAAAAATGTGGTGACACCCTCCTCCCCCCCCCCCCCCCCCCCTCCTCCTTTGCCTTCTTGTTCCTGTTAGTTGAACTTAAGACTGTTTTCTTTTTGATTTGGCAAAGATTATGCACCAAATCGAGCCATTTATGCATCAATTTCAATAAAATCTTCAACTTCTGAGGGGGCACATCCCCCGTCAGACACACCCTGCGTTCTTGTTTCTGTTAGTTAAAGTTAAGACTGATTTCTTTTTAATTTGGCCAAAATTATGCACCAAATCGAGCCATTCATGCATCAATTTCAAAACAATATTAAGACACCCCCTGCGTGTTGCGCCCATTCGCCCCTCCCCCCTCCCTAACAAAATAATCTGGCGCCGCCCCTGCCTTCTTGTACTAAAATAAAATGTACTTTATACAATAAAATATAAAAATATAAAATAAAGAATATTGTACGGTGCAATGATCGACGTGACGATCGAGGCTAGCAGGCGCGGATTCAGGGGGGGGGGGGCGAGTGGGCCTTTGCCCCCCCCCGCAATAAAAAAAAAAGAGAGAGAGAAGGAAATGAAGGGAAAGAAAGAAAGGGAAAGAAAGAAGAGGAATAAGAAAAGGGGGAAAAGAAGGAGAATTTTAATTCAAACGTGGTTTATTTCTAATTCGATACGGGTAGTTTACAAATGTTGCTGAAATGACATAATTTTCCGAGATTTTTCCTCAATGTTTAGTAAATTATACTTTGTATGCGTTTGTCGGAAAATGTCAAATTCATAGAGAGAAAAAGAAAAAATAGTAACCTGCCTTTGTCAAAAACAATAAGGTGTCAAAATTTGCTCATCTGACGGTAATTTAATGCCTAAACCCCTAAGCTCATGGGGGTTCCGCCCCCTGGACCCCTCACTAATTAGTGACTCGCCAGTGTGTCACTTATAAGGTATCAAAATATGCTCATCTGACCGTAATTAAATGGCTAAAACCCCTCGACTTCCGCTGGCTCTGCCCCTAAGGCGGACCCCTGGATGCTGATCTGACGGTAATTTAATGCTTAAAACCCCTGAACTTCTCGAGACTCCGCCCCCTGGACCCCACACCAATTTGTGCTCATCTGACCGTAATTAAATGCCTATACCCCCTGAAGTTCCCGTCCTCGAACGATTTTGCTAATTTCGCCACTGCCGGTGTCACCATTATGCACCAATATTTGGCTCGCATAATTTCAATTTTGCCCCCCAACCTCTAAGAAATCCTGGATCTTCGCCTGGAGGCTAGCCAGCGGTCAGCGATTATTCATGATACAAAGTGAGAATGTAAGTATACTTTGGCATGATTATAAGTATAACTTTTCAGTTGTTTTGATTTCAGCTAGTATAGACTCTGTAATAACATGCAAATTTCATCTTTAGCTCATCATTAATGATTAAATAATGCGATTAAAAATGGATGAGACACCCATTTGGCTTGCCATATTCCACTTCCAGTCGTTCAAAAAGTCATGCATAACTTGACGTACATACATCTTTATGAAACACTCGGCCAGGCCATCAACAGTCTTACTCTCACTCTGTCTCACTCGACTCATTGTCACCCAGGAAGCTCGGACAGGCTAGCCCAGTAGCTAGGCCAATGCATGCCCTTAGCCGTGGCCGCGTAGCCGTATATAGTAGCGAGCTTTAGAGAGTCTATACTAGCTGAAATCACAACAGCTGAAAAGTTTACTTCGTAAATCACCTATTTTACGAAACAGCGCAAAACGTGAACGTGACACGTGAGTGTTCGTTGCAAGCCAGTTAAATTATATCGTTGAATACGTTTAGATGTAAACTTTGATATTTCCCAGGCATTAGGCCAACAACCAAAAATCAATTGGTTGTCCTCGACCGACCGCTCGTCATTTTCAGGCCGCCGCGGGGCGGGGGGGGGGGTGTTTTGGGGGTAATTTGTTTTTGGCGGAGCAATTTTAAAATCCAAACATACGCGTTGCCAGTGTGGTCTTTTTCCCAAAAAATAAATCAAACCAAGGTTTGTCCAAACCTTGATTTGAAACGCGTCGAAACGCGTCATATGACGCACATAAACCTAGGTTTGTCGACATACCTCCTTTGTGAATTCGGGCCAAAGTCTGAAAGCGCTTTATCGTGCATTACCCCCCTGCTTTAGCGGAGCTGCCCTGGTAAGACGCCTTGGCATTCGAGGAATTTCTTTCTACTGGATACCAATTACATTACCAGGGTGAAGAGTGTCAAATGCAGATTAATGTCTTGTCATTTTTTTAATTTCATTTATTTATTTAAGCACGGTCGCTCTCTCAGCCTATCGGTTGATTTTCAGAAAGTCCGTGACTGAATAAAAAATATACAAATTATTTCACAAAACAAAATCCAGTAACAAAAGACTTAAGTGCCGTGACAGGAATTCGAACCCCGTAGTTTGTGACATAGTCTGGGGACATATCCACCAAACCACCATACATTCACATATAATAAGCCCCGTTATCAAACTCCACACTTTAAACTTAATACCAAATGAATTTCCGTATAACATGTACAAAATGGTGTTTCTACCTGAATAAGAAACTGTAATCGCTGCGGTGAGGCCAGGATAAGTGATGTCTATACTAGTATCCAAGGTGAGACAGAACTGCCTTGAGTAGTGGTCCAGGAGGAAAAAAGCCAGCTCAGTGCAGGCCTTTTCGCTGCATTGTATGATGTTGTTGGCTGCTTCAGTTGCATCGACGCTGGTACCAGAGTTGATTGTCACGGTTGCGCTAGTCACCTCAATACTTCCCCGTTCGTTAGAGCTGCATTTACCGAATATATTTGGTCTATTGCATGCTTGTCCTGTTGTGGCTGCAATTTAAGAAAAGAGCAACAAACCCGGTCTCGACTACTTATAAATCAACCAAAGTCGGCAGCGAACCATTTTGATTGCCCTTCTTTGGACTCTCCTTACAGGGACTGCTGGTGTGACCAGCTGTCAACAGTTATATGTCGATAGCTGAACAGGCTCTTGTTCGCAACTGAACAATATATAGATTTTCGTAAATATACATAGATAGGCCTATATATAGACATTTTTTACCGTTTCCTATTGAAATATGCGGACATGACAATAATATATCACGCAATTCGAAAATGATTTATATTGGATAAACAATGAAGTATCGATTGAGTGTGAGCAGGGCCCCCAGACCATGGACCATCTACCGAACTGTGACATGCTTGATGCCACATCATTCGTGGCGTCCAGTTTCGCCGACAAGGTAAAGCCCGGCGCGCACTTTACGATCTGACTGATTTGCAATTGCATTTAATATGAGCATTTAAACTTGTACTATCTTAATGATCGAAATGGCCACATATATGAATTCGAAATTTCAAAGAATTTCAAGCTTCTTTGGAGGAGGAAAGGCTAAATCAGCTCGACATCGCGGTGACGTCAAACCAGTAGTGCTTTTGTTTAAGATTTGAAGCCGACTCGGGGGTTTTAATCTGACGAGAGAGTTTCAATGCACTCAAATTCGAATTGTTGCTATTCGTATCATCCTTCTAAATTATATCAGAAAGACGATTTTTTTTTTTTTTTTTTTTTGGGGGGGTGGCATAGATTTCCATATAACATAATTACCATTTATTCTAAAATCGGATTGGAGGTGGATCGTATAGTGTGCGCTGGGCATTGCGAGAACCAAACAATTCTTCCTGGTGGTGCATGTTTAAAGGATTGTAATTATAGAATAAGGTGAAAAAACAAATCCAATGCACTAGCTTACATAATTTCAGAATGAGCCTATATATCCATAGAATACATTAATTTCTCCAAAATCTCGTGAATTGCTATCAGCCTCGTCTTTTATGCTGGCTATCGAAGACCAAAATTTCCCCCCCCGACATTGAATTCTTTTGTTTTGCCAGAAGTAAGCGTCTTTCACCTTTTCATTTCTTAGGCAATTTTAGTGCAAATTGAAAGAGATACTTAAACAAATCATTTGCTTTTTATTGATTAAGGAAACAATAATGGAAACCTAAGTTTACTGGTAAATTGATCAATAAATCAAAATGAAAACACAATTAAGATCAATAAAGGACCCATGACTGATTTCAGACAGTCTGAACTGGCCTGAACATTTACAGAAACCCAATTGTCAAAGGTAATTTGTGGTTTGGAATAGACCAATAAATGAAATTATTAATTATCATGTATGCGATACATACTGAAGTAAAAGCCCATATTCTTATCTTCCATATCCCACCGTAATTATGTTGGAAAGAGGAAGCACAATTTGTGCTTGACAAAGCGCAAGGACATCTGTCCAACTGTTTCGTTAAACACGTATTTAATGTGCCTCTAACCATTGCAAATAGTTTGACCTGCTCAGTCGTACCTGTAACTTTTATCACGATTATGATTTCATATGGAATAAGAAAATATTAGTTTTCCAAGGATTTATATTTTTGAAAATGATCAATTCAAAATAAGTTCCTGTCTTTTGAAGGCCATAATTTACAAATATATAGCATCCTTTCGCATATTTTGGACAATTTGGTTTTTGACACTTCCACTTCAGACTGTTTGAAATCGGTCGTGAGTAATCTATTGATTATGCATTGATATCATGAATGACGAGAATAATAGCTCACTTGTGATGTGCACATTAATGCAAATAATACTTACTTATTGAAACGAGACTACATGATCCATTGGCCCCCGTTATTAACTGCGGAGGAATAGATTTAAAATAAAAATGCATTTACACTTAGTGGGAAAAAAGCAGTGATCTCCTAGACTAACCGGGACGTCCTGGATTAGAAAGCAAAGCGATGCGCTATTGCTCTTTGGTAAGGCATAACGCAACGATTACATAGAATTCGAGATGTAGACCCAATACATCATGGCCTCGTCTTATACACAGCTGCGATTTATTGCATCTTATATGTTATTGATATCAATCCCAAAATAGAATAGATATGACACTGTAAACTTACGATTGATTGAAGAACCTGCGATAAGATTGGGTCCAGGATTTCACTTTAAAATAGTTCAATCGAGTAAACATCTCGGAGTAATAATCTCTCATGGCTTGAACATATCAGATGCTTGCAAAAGAATACTAGTTCAAGATTATATATATGTATTGCTCAGAAGTATAAATAACTTGGTAGTCGAGGAAACATTAAAAATGTACCACAGTATTTTAGTGCCATTGCATCTTTTATTGCGATGTTGTACGAGGTAATTGTTTGACACTCTTAAAAGAAAATCATAACAGAGGTGCTCGTCTCATGAAAAATGAACTTTGGTATTCATCAACGAAGGAAAACATGGAAGTTATGAATTAGGAAACCCTCGCTGAGAAGAGAAAATAAAATATTTGTTATAATGATGTATAATGTTATGACAAATCAAGTCCCATCTTATCTATTAAGTAAGTATAGTTTAAATGGCGAACATGTGTCTGTGACACCCGTCAAAGTAATCTATACTCTGATATTAGTCGTCCAATACCGTGTCTGGGAACATTTATGTTAAAAGGTGGACCAGTATGGAACTCTTTTTCTGAGGGTATTCAGAGTGCTCCTCATATCAAAATCTTTACTGGCAAATAGGAATAATATTTGATATTTGCTCATCGAATTATGGAGTAACAGAATATAACGATAATCAGAATATCTAATAATGTTCACTGCATCACCAACATTTCGAAATAAAGGTATTTTGGATAAGTCGTATAATGTATTCTTGTACACATTATTTTTATTTGTAAATGTAAATTTCGTCTCATGGTCAAGAGATGTAAAGGTACACTTACCCTGAGGCACAATAAACTTTCTTTTTCTGTTATGTATTTTTAAGTTTCTCGTTTATTTGTATTTTGTATTTGTATTTTGTATTTCTTATCAAAAAGTATTTGTTTCACGGCACGTTTGTAAATCAGCCCAATTACCGAAGGTGTGTTTTCACCGTGTTTTAAATAAATAATTCAATCGATCTTTATTACGAAGTCCCTCTAAGAGGACTTAAATCCACCGCTCTCCTACTTGCATACAAGCATTAACATGCTTTGTTATACTTCAATTCAGAAGCCACTTCAGGAAAACAATCATGAATTTCATATTTTGTTGGATCAATCTATTTTGCTCTGTAGGGGTTCAACATACACTAAAGTCACGCAATGTTCATATATATTGATTATATTCATTTTTTACCACTCCAAACATTGTTAATATACACCTACGTTTGCCAGGTACCATGGGTATTGCGCCAAATCCCTTTTTAATGTCTTGATATTTGCAATAGGAAAACCATCGATAAATGTCTTCAAAAAAGAAAAAAAACGTAAATTCCCCTTATTCATTCATGGTAAAGGCTCATTTGGGCAAAGCTTTCTTTTTGTTCTTCTTTGGTCATTTATTAACTTTAAAATTAGTTTTAATAGAAGGCACGCCGTGATTTCTTTTCATAGACTTTCAAATTATAAATCCGCAGGGAGAGCGTACTCGCAACTTGTTAGTGGTTCGTTAACAAAATCGCTAGCATTCGAAAAGGCGTTCTTCTTTTTCCTGGTTCACTTTCGAAGTCGATTTGAAATCGTTTTAAGAGTTTGTTTTCTTTACGTGTCTATTGATTAAAAAGAAAAAAATAACTGATATATGTAACTGAACTTTTGTATGAATGTTTTGTATTTTGTTTATATCATCAATTTCATTTCTGTTACCTTGATTTTGTTTAAATGTTTTTGAATTTTAAGCGAATAACGAACATAAAATGAATTAATCAAGTAAAATCAAGACAAAATGAGGGAACAAAAAAAAAATTGAATAAACAAATGAAAATTGAGCACATAACAGTGTGAAATGAATACAAATCCAAAGTTAAGCAGTTTCAATTATTAGTTAATACAAATCAAAACTCTCATTTGCGAAAATTGTTAGTAAGTTTGAATTTCCTTTTGGCTACTCGGTATTTGATTTCCTAGTTAGTATTCATATAAGTTTTTCAGCCTTGAAATTTGGGGGATTTCCTATGAAGTTTAGAAATATAAATATAGTTTTTCAATGTAAGAAACGAGTAGGATAGAAATTTATTGTCGTGATGACCAAATATTCTATCAAAATTAAAGGGATTTATTGTTTTATTACTTTGTTGGTTGATAGCATCGACCGCTTGATATCCATTTGGTGTTATAATTTTACACTAAATAAAAGAATGTAAGAAGAAGTTTCTGGCTCAGTCGTTTTCAGAATTTCCGTTCCGTCCATCCCCACGAATCTCTTTTTCGAGAATTTTGTGCGTTTCCCTGCATATTAGGATTTTTGCCATTTTGTTCATCTTCTGTCCTTCAATTAGTTAAAGTTGTGACGGCCCCTTTATCCTTGACATGGATGATTTTTTTTATTTTAATATTTTGTATAATGATTAAAGAAGATACACACATTTAATAACGCTTTGCAGCTTGATCTTCGATCTAAAAATTAACAATATATTCAATGTGAGCAGGCACCTCTTAGTAGCTCAGTCAAACCACCAAAACTACAAACCGACTTCAAATTATTTATCACAGTAGGCCCAATCTATTTGATTCTTCTTAAAATCTTACGGCTTTAAATAGGATGAATAGGAAAACGGAGATGATTAAGGAAATAGATACGAAATTGGAAAAATGATTTTTATAAGATTTTTTTCTAGCGTGGATTAAGCAGACCATTTTATTTTTCATTTGTGATGAGAAAAGATGAATAAATGAAAAGGTCAGCATTATTCACCTAAAAAATGTCAAAGCTGCATGATTACATTTTGAAAGGCAAAAACTTTGTTCTGGCTCTAGCTGCAACAAAAAACATGACTTCCTTTAAAGCATAACAACTTGTGTCCAGATAACCGATCAAAAGGATGGTAAGAAAATTCTGTATTTATTTTAGAATAAAGAAATTACATGAGGGTTTTTTTCGAGTTACTGTATATAAAAAAATAAAAATGGCCATAAAACTTGTTGTTTGAGTGTCTTCACCCTCTTACGTTAATTCAACTTATTTTAATATTTGTGTTGAGTGATGTGGTTGTCTGCAAAACAAAGGGTTAATTATTATTTATTAATTATCCTTCAAACTAAAAAAAAATTTAACTGTAAACGTAAAACGAAATCTCGGGAACTTACCACACTCAGAAGTAATCCAAGAGTTATTAAATCACCACGATTCTGTCCACGTTGATTCTCCATATTAGCTCATGTAAAACTATTAATGTTCCACAATTCAATTTATATAATGATGTGTTCCTAGAAGATTCTATCTGACCGATTAGCTTCAGTCAGAAATTAACATGCATTAATATTGCAGCAGCGTAATCAAACAATGTCTTCTCTCGTCAATTTTTCCGATTAGAACAAAAAAACGCAAAAATGAGTCAGTGTCCGATTGAATCAAACATGAAAAATATCAGAAGCAGAACGAACAAAAGACCAGCGGAATATCAATACATTTCTTATGTGCTCACAACACTACACATGAACATCGAAAAGCATTATTATTGCGGCAGCGTAATCAAACGATGTCTTCTCTTGTCAATTTTTCCGATTGGAACAAAAGATGCAAAAACGAGTAAGTGTCCGATTGAATCAAACATGAAAAATATCAGAAGCAGAAACTAACAAAAGACGAGCGGGATATCAATAATTTGTTTCCGATCGAAAATAATTTAAAAGCATTATTATTGCAGGTGCGCAAACAATGTCTTCTTATGTTTTGTTTTCCGATCGGAACTTAAAAGAGGCAAACAAGATTCAGTGTGAGATGGAATCGGACATGAAAAACCGTAAGAAGCAGAGAAAACAGTAGACCGGTGGAATATCAATAATTTGTTTCCGATCGAAAATAATTAAAATGCATTATTACTGCAGCAGTATAATCAAACGATACCTTTTCATGTCAATAAGAAGCAGAAACGAAAATAAAACCGACGGAATATCAATAAACTTGCTAAAGTGTTTGCAACACTACACGAATCCTCCAAAACGAAACAAGGGTTGATTTTCAGAATTTATCCAAAATAAATGGTGTGTCTCCTTCAAAAGCTCGAATAATATGCGAATTGTTTGTTTAGTTTCTCCTCGGAAGTAGACTGCTTTCCCGCTAAAGAGCTATGCTGCGAGACGCTGAATTTCTGGATGTCTCACCCAGGTCGCAGAAGCCATGAAAAATATATATGATCCGTGCAATAAAACTGACGAGCAATTTTAAACCAAACCGGAAGAAGAAAATGATAGCTCCGAAGTGAGTGATATCAGACTCGATACTGAAGCTCTTGAATTGGGAGACGAATGAAAGGGGCTTTACTACCAGTTTGCTTCGTTCACGTGACCTCCAGCGATTAGCCAATCAAAACGGTTTGAAATCCAAACCTTGTTCACATACGCTCCGTGAACTAACGCGGCAAAATGAGTATATTGCGCTTCACACTTCAGCATCTCTTAACATACAGATAAGTGAGTACGCGTACAACTTTGTTGGCGTGCGCCGCGCAGCTACCTTCTTGTTCACCCAATTTGTTGCCATAGTTTATTTTTTATTGACTCCAAAATGATGCGAATCATTCTTAGAAATACAGTTGTTTTTCATCTTGACATAATTCAATATATTTTCAATACATAGATTGTACGATTGATGAATACAAAACAATAAACAGATAACCCCATCCGACCAAACACACTACTACCCCCCCCCCCTACTATGCGACACACACACACAAACAAGCCCAAACGCTTGCCATTCAGTTTAAATAACAATCGCACACACACAAAGCAGTTTATCACCTAATCACCTGATATGTGAACGACCCTTGAGTGTTTGTCATTAGGGACTTTTAGATTTGCGTGGACTGATACGTGTGACGTCCATTCATATGGCTCCGGTTAGTCTCATTTCACAACGCCCCCTATCGTCAGAGCATGATCTGAGTCGGCAGCCTAACATGTTAGCCTATGGACGTTTTTTAAAAAAATCGTTAAAAAATCATTTTTTGTTTAAACGAAAAGCACATCCACCCCGACGTACGTTATCACTAGCTCTTTCATTGGAGCCCTCATGTCTCATTGACTTTTGAAAGTTCACCCACCGTAATTTTTCAAAATAGGTTGCAAGCTCGTCATTGCCTATAATACACGTGTGAAACAAGTCTAACTTTGGACTCAGTTTACCAAGCGATTTGAAGGTTATAGGTCGAGCACACGAAACATAAAAAGCATGAATTATCATAGATCACTTCTGCCTATTTCATTATGTCCATTTCATCCAACCCCCCACCGTAATTTTTCCATTTAGTAAAAGCAAACATTTTGCCGAGTTTAGCAAAAACATGAATATTCATGAACGGTCAGACAATACAGCCTTTATAGTACGTAACGTATAGTGAATGGAATGGGCGATGATCCGTTCAGGAGGCAGAGGTCAGTGGTTTGTGCTGGCAATGTTCACGCGAGCGAAAGTGAGACAATCGGAGCAATATGCAAGGCAATGCATTAAAAGGACGTCGATCGTAGCATAGACCTATTGTCTTCGTGCGAATCTAAAAGTCCCTATACACTTAATTGACAACTGCTGTCCACGTCTCTTCTTGAATACAGTTCAATTATTCACTCTGCCCCCTAACCCGCCATTTCTGCTACTACAGGTATAACCATGTAAGAGGCGTTGTTTGTGATTTCATCCCATGTTGCTTTTCTCTACCCAAGCACCAACACTGTGAATTATACAATTATTTTTTATTTTAATCTACACTCCAAATCTCTGTTCTCATTACTCTCCAATCCTGCGCTATTTCCAATTCAACCCATCCCTCCTCACCAACATTAAACTCTCAATATTTGTCAGATTTCACCGTCCCCTCATCAAGTATATTTAATTGATAGTACAGCCATTCAATCAAACATAATTTAATATGAGATGGAAACAAACAAGCTCTCGGCTGATGCATTTCCTAATTACAGTTGGATGTGAAACTATACAGGTATCGGAGCGACATACAGCACATCCATCAGTGATGAGAGTGCTCTATTCATATCTTTTCCCTGAAAAGTAATTATGTTGTGACATAAGTCCATAGCAACCACTAGAACTAGAGTGCACACATCGGCGTTGCCCCAGGAGGGCACGGGGGCACGACAACCCCCCCCCCCCCCGACCACCGATCCGTTGGTGAAAAAAAAAGCGGGTAAAGAGAAGAGTGAAGGGGGAGACGAGAAAATAAAACGCGTAGAGCACCTCCAACCATTTGTATTACGTCTATGCTCCAACACCATCCAAATATTCAGTAGCCCTGAAAATACGCATTTATTTTTCCAAGTAAGACCGATGCCCCTCCCACTGTTTAGTTCTAATGCCTTTCTCATTAATTTTGATTCCCTCATGAGACATCACCAATTGTCCGGGTTTTTTTTAAGGCCATGACTCATTACTGGTTGATAATTGAGGCAGACGGACACCGGAATAACAAGTACATGGTATACTGGCTGTCAGCCGAAATTGGTAACCCTTTTTATGGAATTAACCCGTTTTTCGCCCTAAACTAGATGCTTATTATTTTCTCCAGGATCTGTTAAAAAGTGTAGTTGTTCTTCCCCCGAGAATCCTCAGATACCCCTCAGTATTCCTATTATTATTTTAATCCATCACCTATATACCTTGAAAAGACTACTTCTGTATTATACGTTCTTCTGCATATATTTACAATTAACAAAATTAACTTTTTGAAAATCACGTTGGTCGTTATTTCTTTTCTGAGACATAGATACTCAATCTTCTTTAGGGGCCGTTTTCTCGGACTCTGTCATGAGTCTACGTCCCCGGAGCTGCCATAAAAAACGATGGTTGATTCTAAACCACATGATTCTATGACATGTCCGAGAAGTTAGACATACATTTATGCCAGTTTCAAGAAGCAGCCCCCTGTTTCTTTTCATTTTACCCCTCTTC
Organism: Strongylocentrotus droebachiensis; assembly: GCA_035222895.1. Taxonomy (NCBI): domain Eukaryota; kingdom Metazoa; phylum Echinodermata; class Echinoidea; order Camarodonta; family Strongylocentrotidae; genus Strongylocentrotus; species Strongylocentrotus droebachiensis. Next base: position 17,999 of record JAVYIG010003892.1, read on the forward strand.
CTTTCTTTCTTTTTCTCCATAGCCAAAAGAAGTATGTACAGTAAAATATATTTTTGTAATTCCACAATCGTAAAACTAACAATTCGTTTTTCTCCCTAAATATCATTCCTTTCTGTTCTTTCCCCGATAAAGCACGGTACCCTTTTAATGTCATTTTTTCTTATTGTTATCACTGTTTATGATTGCAAGCATGTCAAGCCTATTGTATGCGTTCTTCCTACTGTACAACACAGAGAGCTTTGGTAAACAGTACGAAAACGAAAATCATAGATCATGAATGCCAATGAAAAGGTATGCTCTTACAATGCTGTCACCTATATTACATTTAAAATACCCGTGAACTGCATTCTACTTTCAGTCCTAGTATACCACTTTCCGCGTCCACTACAGCACAATTTAATCGTATTGTTGAAATGTTCATAGTTGATTAACCGTATTTGTATTCAGTGTTTGTATGAACTTTACTATCGATAATCTGCACTAATTTCTGGATCCTTTAAAAAAAAAAGATATTTCATGACCAGAACTCAGCATTATCTTTAAACCCCAGTTTTGTTTCCAGTGTGTATATAATCATGATATTAATGTTACATTGACGAGAATCAATATATCAATAAATCAAGTGAAATTTAGTAGAAATATCGTAGTCGAGACTTTAATCGCTTCACTGGAAATGCAAAGTTATTTGGTTCAGCCCCGGTAAGGCATTTTTGCCCTTGAGCAAGGCATTTTATCTACACAGTCTACTGTACTCCACCCAAGTTTTGAATTGTATAAGAAACTGTTAGTATTGTTATAATCAAACCAATTATCAAAATGAAACGGATCCTGGTAAACAAGATAACGTATGAACGTGGCATATACAATAAGGGCAAAATATAGGCCTCTTTTGTCCTAAACAGCCGCTCATCTCCTGACAAATGGCTCGTTGATGGGCATCAAGCGAAGCGTGTCCATTTTGATAGGGAGAGAATGGAGCTACGAAATGTAATTCCACCGGTAGCATGGTGTAAAGTAAAGGTTGAGTTCTGGTATAGATTGACAAAAAATAAGTTGCGACTTTGTATATGTCAGTTTTAAAGAATATTAGTAGAATGAACCCTAAAAGGGCTTGCTCTTCAAAAGACCTCATGGGTTATAACCAAAACGTCATATCGTCTGTGTGTGCGTAGTTCCATTGTACCTATTTTGTGCCACCGTCGAATTGCGTGTGATTACCAGCAAGACCAAGTAAAATTATTTTCATTTTTAACATTACAAAAAAAAAACTCACAGTGCCCGTCAATTTTTAAATGATCAAACATTCCAAATTGATTCAGGTTTCTTAAACAAATGGAATCGCATGGTCAGTACTTAACCCTTTTTAAAGGAGTCAGACATATAATAGGGATACAAATAGATTGCTCACTCTTTAACTTTCCCAGCATAATATAATATGATTGCAGGGCCCTCAGGGAGAACAGTATGAATACTGATGAGGCTACCCTGGGTAAACAAGACATATTATTATTATTATTATTATTATTATAAACCCATCATATGGGGGTTCTTGATATAACGAATATAATTCGGATCCTCTGTACTAGCTCCGATTTCTTTCTATTTTGGAAACGATGGAATTTTAACATTTATATGTTATTAGTAGTAGTAGTAGTAGTAGTAGTAGTAGTTGTTGTTGTAGTTGAAGTGGTATTAGTATTATTAGAAGTAGTAGTAGTAGTAGTGATAGTAGTAGTAGTAGTAGTAGTAGAAGTAGCAGTATTAATAGTAGGAGTAGTAGTAGCATTATTAGTAGTAATTTAACCACTTTTGTGTTGGGAGATATCATAATTACAGCATAAATCGAATACGTAAATTAATATCCAACTATTACAAATTTAATTCCTTGGTCTCCGAAAACTCAAACTTCAAATCAATAGGGACTTGGCTTATTTATCAAAAGTTATACGTTTAAGCTTCTTCCAAGTTTTGTGGTCCTTTTTAATAATTTGATTAATTGGGACCAACGACGCGTGTTATAGCTCCTAGGTAGATAATTATCGCTCCTATTATAACCATGCGTGTACATCATTATTGTTCCTTACCAAAGTTAATGCATTAGCAATGTATTATTCATGCTTGATATTCCACCCGAGTGGGTACGGCTATATATATTAATTACGTTCACTCTTCCTTACATGAAGTTTCATCAACAGATAATTAGAAAAATCGGGTTGTCGAGGTCCGAAGCGATGCAAGCAGACAATATTTACACTTCCTTGGTAATGGAATATTAGAAAGTTGTTAGTGCTGTTCACCCTTGTTTTCTCCTCTCACCTTAGCTATCTTTAAATTGTATTATGATTCAGCGCCGTTCTTGAATTAGTGCATTAGGAACTTTTAGATGTGCATGTCGACATAGTGGACTGCTACAGGTGACGTCCTTTTATTAAAGGCACTGGCAGTACCTTAAAAGGACGTCACAGTGCATTAAAAGAACGCCACACGTAGCAGTCCATTATGTCGACGTGCAAATCTAAAAGTCCCTATTATCAAGATGAAACCGGAATAGGCCCTATGTCCTTACTAGGCATTTTATCTATATTACCTCTCTCCACCCAGGTGTTAAAGGGTGAGGTAAGATACAAAAGTCGTTATAATTTGCTCAGCGTTGTGAGCGTCTGCCTCTGGCTGGGATGTGCGTACATTGTATGCGGGCAAGCCTGAATCCGATGGCCGGAGTAAAACAATATTTCCGGTTTAAGACATTATTGTCGTTATTGTCATAATTATTTTTTGTTTTATTTTTGTTAATTATCATTGTTATTATGACAATCATTATCATTATTATCACAGAATATTATGAAAATAAACATTTGCGAGCGAAGATGAAATTCACAGCATTGTTAGCGTTTTTTAGTTGGTTCTCTCTGTATCCCCATTATCGATGGACCGGGAGAGTCAACTGGACATGCATTCATTCAAGGTTTAAAGATACTACGTCCCATTTGCAGGCCAACTAAATGAAAAAGTTAAATTCCAACGGCATTTGAAAGTCAATTCTCATTTCGAACTTCCCTCAAAACGACAGTGCTTGAAAATGCCTTTTAGTGGGAAAATAACGACCATTAGTTGTCGTATCGGCTTAAGTGAATGCAATCACTTAGTAATAGACTGATTTTCAGACCCTTTTACCGAATGGTCGTACGTTTTGTGCTGCACAAAGATTCAATCGGTTTAATTTTGGCCATTACAAAAAGTAGGTTTATTGATGTAGGCAATTGCTGATAAACCTGTTACAGCTCAGTTTGTTTATGTTATTACCAAAGAAAAAAAGATGTCAGTCAGTCACTCAATAGTGTCAGACAGTAAAGTCTAGAAGGTAAACGGGTTTCCTTACATAATTTGAATACTAGGACACTGCTAGTGTTTGAATTTCACATATAGGACATACATGACATATTCACAATTCCTGCAAAGTTCTACAGAATTTGATGTTGGCTTCAAAAGGGACATAGTATCTTTATGGGTCAGGCTAGAATCATTATGTTGCACCATAATAACCTACTTTTATAGTATTTCTCGATCATCTCTATTTGGCAAAAGAGTCGACGGGTAAACTTTAAGATTTGTGCTGCAACCTCGTTGGGGGTATTGAATATTCAGTGAACGATTAATCATTTCGACCCAGATGGATTCTTTCACATTTCTTGACTAGAAGTGAGTTTCAAAAACCTTAATATTGGCATCATCCCATCCGATTAAGATCGTCATCTACGACTAGTGGATGAGGTGGATTAATAACTTTTCAGGTTGATAGAAGCTTAAGGAGAAACTAAAACTGCTTGATAGAAGCCTTTTAAATGATCACCCCCAATCAATGAAATTGTTTCTGTATTATTGATCAATAATGTAATTTATCTTGAAGTTGTTGCGACTACGTATGGGGACCGTACATCTATAGTGCATAGTGATGTATTTAGTGTTGCTAGGCACCACAAACATGTTTAATTAAATCTACATCGACATCAATCTTCTTACGCGTAATTTGTTCCCGCTACTGACCGATCAAGTTTAGTTTGTCAGCAAGCCATCAAAATTGCCTTTAATCATCGAGATTAATATAAAAACGAGTCTGGGTACAATTGGAGTTACGGCGAGTGAAAGGGAACCATCTCCATTTACACAATATATAGGCAGGCGCGGATCCAGGATTTTCCAATAGGGGGGGCCGGAAATTTGAAAATTGCGCAGACCTTTTTTTAAAACTCAACATATCAATACTTACAAGGTCATATTAGAAGCACCATACCGGTACAATTTTTGTCATTTCAATCGGGGGGGGGGGGGGCTATAGCCTCATGCCCGAAAAAGTAATTTTCTGGTTTCACAATTCGGCTAGTGAGCGAAGCGATCGAGCAAAAATTTGAGCATAATATGTACATGTATATTGTGAAAGTGTTATTTATCACGAAAATAAACGAGAAAAGATATAAAAAATTCATATTCGGGCAGCTCGCTGCCCCCCCCCCCCCCCCATTACGCGCGAAGCGCAGAAGCTCTGATGTTTCATGAAATTATTAGAGGAGAGGATTCGTTGAACCATTCTCGACTCTAAATCCTTGTTTGAATTTAGTTCGTCCCCCCTCCCCTCTCGCGCGAAGCGCGGAAGCTTTGACCTTTCATTAATTATTAGAGAAAGAAGAAGATTTGTTGTACCATTCTCGACTCTTATTCTTTGTCTGAATTCAGTTCCCCTCCCCCTCCCGCGCGAAGCGCGGAAAACTTTGACCTTTCATAGTTTAATGAAATTATTAGAAGATTCGTTGTTCCATTCTCGACTCTAAATCCTTGTTTGAATTTAGTTCACCCCCCCCCCTCTCGCGCGAAGCGCGGAAGCTTTGGCCTTTCATTAATTATTAGAGAAAGAAGAAGATTTGTTGTACCATTCTCGACTCTTATTCTTTGTCTTAATTCAGTTCCCCTCCCCCTCCCGCGCGAAGCGCGGAAACTTTGACCTTTCATAGTTTAATGAAATTATTAGAGAAAGAATTAGAAGATTCGTTGTTCCATTCTCGACTTTAAATCCTTGTTTGAATTTAGTTCGTCCCCCCCCCCCCTCTCGCGCGATGCGCGAAAGCTTTGAAGCTTCATTAAATTATTAGAGAAAGAAGACGATTCGTTGTACCACCCTCGTCTCTTAATCCTTGTATGAATTCAGTTTCCCCTCTCCCGCGCGAAGCGCGGAACCTTTGACGTTTCATTAAATTATTAGAGAAAAGGATAATTCGTTGTTCCATTCTCGACTCTAAATCCTTGTTTTAATATAGTTCCCCCCCTCCCGCGCAAAGCACGGAAGCTTTGACATTTCATTACATTATTAGAGAAAGAAGATAATTCGTTGTTCCATTCTCGACTATATATCGTTGTTTGAATTTAGTTTTTCCCCGCTCGCGCGTAGCGCGGAAGCTTTGACATTTCATTAAATTATTAGAGAAAAGGATAATTCGTTGTTCCATTCTCGACTCTAAATCCTTGTTTTAATACAGTTTCCCTCCCCCCCCCCCCCCCCGCGCGAAGCGCGGAATCTTTGACATTTCATTACATTATTAGAGAAAGAAGATAATTCGTTGTTCCATTCTCGACTCTATATCGTTGTTTGAATTTAGTTTTTCCTCGCTCGCGCGTAGCGCGAAAGCTTTGACATTTCATTAAATTATTAGAGAAAGAAGACGATTCGTTGTACCGTTCTCGACTTATCAGAATTTAACAAATATTTCCTTGTCTGCTCCTTTTTCGTCTTATGTCCTTTTACTGCCCCTACCGCCCCTGGCTACGCGCCTGCTTTACAGGGAAAATGAAACAATCATGATTGTGATAGCACACAATTAGACTAGTAGAAATGAAAGATTTATTACACCAACCATGGATAAATCCATGGTTTTACCAACATGAGTTCAAATACAAGCACAAGCGAGTTGGTATGAGCGGAATCCAAATGCAGGGCAAAATAAGAGTTGTGAAGCGGCCCTACCGCTAATTTAAAATTTGACTGTTGAGTATATAGCTTCTATTTAAAAGACATCCAAAATAGTGTGCCCTTTTCAAATTTCTCACTAAAGAGTGGTGACCGTTGTAGCGCAGGGGCTGTTTTTCACGTTTAACTTTGATTCCGCGGCTCGAGATTTTATGCGGCCGGCCCGGCCCCCTCTATTCAATGACGTTTGCCAAGCCTACTGGAATGACCCCAAATCTCCCGATTACAGTTTTTCCCTTATTCATTGTTACTGTCACTAAGCGCCATTTCCTCTCCCCCCCCCCCCCCACCCACCCCCCCCCCCCCCCCACTCACGCAGTGTTATCTAGGGTACGCGCATTTATGTTCCCTCTCTTTGAAAGCACCCCTCTATCTCCGGTGTGTAAAGTCAGTACGGGCCGGATTTTTGTGTATTACGGGCCGGACTTTGTTGCGTGAAAAGTAACCCTTTTTCGGAGATTTTGGAAACAGGGGGGGGGGGGGGGGCTTTCTTCGTTATCTTTTCTCCTTTTTTTCTCTCTCTCTCTCTCTCTCTCTGTTTCTTTTCTCTTCTTTCTTTTCTCTTCTCTTTTCTTTTCTCTTCTCCTTTCTTTTCTCTTCTCCTTTTTTTCTTCTCTTCTCCTTTCCCTTTTTTCTCTTCTTTTCTTCCTCTTTTTTTTCTTTTTTTTGCGCCGCCAATAGGGGGGGCCGCGGCCGTTTCGCCCCCCTGGATCCGCCACTGATATAGGATAGTCTAATGAATATAGTTTTACATGCTCGTATTCACATTACAGAAGTTTTAAAATGTTGAATCAATTCTAAAAAGTGTTCAATCAGATTTTACCCATGTTTGGTATTTTTTTTAAAGAGGAAAATCACATGTTTCTCGGATAGAATATGACTCCAAATTTTGTAAAATTACTGTTCCCATGCGTCGAGCAGAACCTTACCAACAATTCATATATATATTTTCCTTCTTTTTTAGCCAACATGGATGACAATTTTACCCAATACTTTTTAGAATGTATTGATAAGAAAGAATTAAAAATGAATAATAACTGGCCCCCAATTATTCCATTGCAAATTCGGTTAATATATTATATTACTGGTATATGACATATTAGATCATCTATTGAGTATACTAAAAAGTTACAATTGAATTTACCTCGAACAAATTAATGACTTAATCAGACTTAATAATGTGATTATAATAAGTTCAAAGGTATTTCGTTGTGCGTATGCCTACTTTACTTGACATGCAAGTGCACAACGTCAATAAACGCTTCGCCGACGAAAACAAAAAAGTGTTTCCATAGTAACTACACCGCATGTCAATAGACTTTACGAACAAAAGCAACATTAACCTAATTAAAGCTTTAAAGACCCCATCAATTAAAATCAGGCTTTTTTTGTTCAACAGACTGTATCATAATTTGTACGTGTTATAATTAATCAAAAACTGTAAACGGATTAATTTGGACTGTTCGGCCTAATAATAATGAATCAATCGATCCAGTTTTAAATGGCTTTAATTGTTCGTATCCAATTACAATGTTTTATATATTTTAGCTTAGAGATCCTCCTTTATTGTCTTAAAGTTCTACTAAGAACGTTCAGCAATACCAATTATTTCGTGCAAAATGTATGATAAATCATAATCAGCCATTTCAGCATTAACGAATTCATAAATCATATTAGATGTCTTTCTTGTATCCTTGGCTTGTCTATACGCAAAAAGATGTGTAGATAATGGCCTTTGACTTTGATCGATCGAAAAAGGGCGGGGCACGCACTGTTCATAGATGATCTGGTAAATAATTAGCAATTTTGTAGGTGTAAACCTTCTTTTGACTCACACTGTATTTATACATATATGTATATGTGTGTGCATATTGTTTAGATCAAAAGGTGAACCTACTTTGACGGAGCTCCATTATAGTTACTAGTGCCCCCTTGATAGATGGAATTCGGCTACGTATGAATAATAATTAAGTTGATTGCAATTGCGTTTGAGTATATGTGTAGGTTTTAGTTGTGGTAGGCGTATTGTAGTGTTTGGCCACAGGTGATTGGCTTGACCGTATTATTAAGTCGGCTGGTATTTTTAATTCACCACGGAGAAATTGTAAATCGAATATGAATCTTGCAGTCTCACCAATTATTAAATGGATATGTGTGGAATTCATTGTTTACAGTACAATCATTTCAAGCTTAATGATGGTAAACGAAATCAACGAACATAAGAAACAAGTCACAACATTGTTTTTTAGGAGAAAAATGAAAAAAAGCATTTTTATTTTCAAATGGGCTGTCAGTTTATACAACTATCCGCTAATGAGGAATCTATCAATAATTCATCCTTAATCGTTCACCAAACAGTCTTCTCTGAGGGAAATGAATGGGATTCTATCTTAAATTCAATTAATTCCGACTCCTAAAGAGATTATTGAGTAGTAGGACAAAGTAATCATAAATATGTCAGTTTATATTCCATTTTGCAACACCGTAAGGAAAGCAACTTACTGCATTTAATAATCTGACATTTGACAACTTTTGTTCCGTGAAATGCAATCATAGTTTAAATCCATCTAGAAATTACGTATCATGTGGCCACGTTTTTGATGCACAGGATAATGTATTTCCATATGACCACAGCTACGTGAATTACTTTGAAATTATACATGATTATCTTCCCCAACTTCTCAAAACTTCTTGTAAACATTTTAACCTACACTATTTGCTATCAAGTAAATTCCATTATAATTTGTTTGAATATTAAAAACATGTTTGCATAGTGATACTTTCTAAATTAAAATGAAATTCCATAAAACGTTAACACTTTGATAAAGTCATTAAAGGTCACTTTCAGAAGGCATAGTACTCACAGCACACTGTATCGTTAAACTTCAAAGGCACCATTAAGACTTAGTATTTACAATGTCATTATATGTTCTGTCTCTAAGCACACCTTTAAAAGAACATCAATTTTGAGATACGGACGAGAATGCAAAATCAAGACGCTTTTAAATCTCACCTTTCTGCAACATTTTCTTTGTTCATTTACAATTTTCATTTTACAAAATGTAGCTTTGAGATTTGTATCATATTACACATTTGAAGGGCGAAATATCTCCGTCATTAACGTTTTTCATAGTAGAAATATTATACATGACTGAATCTATTTTCCCCTTAAGACATGATTTTGTAATAACTAAATTATTTACATAATCGTCGAAGAAAGAAATGCTGCCATTAGAATAAAATACGTACAATATTTACACGAAATATTTACAAAAAAATTAACATATAAAAATACCAAGATAGCAAGATTCATTCTTTTATAGATAACAATGAATAGACACACTTAATTTTTATTTGAGGAGCATGCGATAATCAGCGTATTCCATTTCATTTTTATATGACATAATAAAGCTCGTAAATAAGATAAATGTACACTTTTTGAAACTGAAAGAAATTAATAATTAATGCTATTCATAAAGTCAATGTCCTACATGACTTGAATCATTTACTCGTTGAATATTCAATATAATTTACATTTATACAACCCTTATTTACAATACAGTGCGTCCCAGAAAAAACGAAACCGAGAAGTATCGATGTTTTATCATAACTTAATCACGACCATAATTAATGAATGATACATATTTGGAAAGCTTAGAGTCTCCTCTTTCAGTTGATGCTACTCAGGTGATGCATATTTCACGCATGAGTGATTAAAAGCAATTTGAAGGAAGGAAACCAAAAAGTAATTTGGCGGGCGGTATCTGAATTTCAAATAAAAATTCATATTTCTAGAAAGTTCAGTTTCTGCTCTTTCATATGATACCTCAATCAGGAAAAATGAGCCAGGAATAACAAAGTTCTGTTTGTTTAAAGTAGCCCTTACATTTTCATAATTTTAACAAACGAATTCGTTTTCACTGGGTGCCTGCCGTAGCAAAAAGCAGATTTGACAAAAGACTTAACTCCGTTTCGTTGACAATCAGCCATGCATGAAGACTCTCGTCTACGGCTGATTGTCAACGAAACGGAGTTAAGTCTTTCGTTAATTTCGTTTATTGATGCGGCAGGCAGCCAGTGAAAACGAATTCGTTTAATAAAATTATGGAAATGCAAGCACTACTTTAAACAAACAGAACTTTGTCATTCCTTGCTCATTTTTCCTGATTGAGGTGTCATATGAAAGGGCAGAAACTCAACTTTCTAGAAATGTTAATTTTTCTTCGAAATTCAGATACCGCCCGCCAAATGTCTTTTTGGTTTCCTTCCTTTAAATTGCTTTTAATCACTCATGCGTGAAATATGCATTATCTGAGTAGCATCACATGAAAGAGGAGACTCTAAGCTTTCCAAATATGTATCATTCATTAATTATAGTTGTGATTAAGTTATGATGGAACATCGATACTTCTCGGTTTCGTTTTTTCTGGGACGCACTGTATAGTTCAAAGACAGAGATGACCTGCATTGCACTTTCTTCAAATTGGTATTGGTTTAGGCAATCATATCAACAAGCTATTTACACCATAAACGATATATTACAATGTATTCTGCAGCACATAAACAACGCTACATACAAAGGTCTCATTGAGTCCGGGAGAAAAACAGAAATATTTGTATTAAGTATTTGTTTCAGAAAAATGAATATGTTTATATTTATACCAGGTCCATGGTTCCATTCTCAATACAATTATTTATATCACGTAACAGAACATATTTATTCAAATACAATTTAATTGACATTTTTGTTACAGGTATATAGACGACATACAATGTAGAACAGAGAACAAAATGCGTTTACATATCAATCATTCACAACTGAATTGAAGAAGTCTGGACAAAATATATGCAAAGTTTGGATAAGTTCAAGTTCAAGATTACCATTTATCGTTGGAATTGGTTTAGGCAATCATATCAACAAGCTATTTACACCATAAACGATATAGTACAATGTATTCTGCAGCACATAAACAACGCTACATACAAAGGTCTCAGAGTCCGGGAGAAAAACAGAAATATTTGTATTAAGTATTTGTTTCAAATAAATGAGTATGTTTATATTTATACCAGGTCCATGGTCCCATTATCAATACAATTATTTATATCACGTAACAGAACATATTTATTCAAATACAATTTAATTGACATTTTTGTTACAGGTATATAGACGACACACAATGAAGAACAGAGAACAAAATGCGTTTACATATCATTCACAACTGAATTGAAGAAGTCTGGACAAAATATATGCAAAGTTTGGATAAGTTCAAGTTCAAGATTACCACTTATCGTCGGTATAACTTGTCCAGATAAAAAGATGAAAAGTAACAGACACGAACATACCATAGTCTACAAAATATTATACCAAGAAAATGGTGAAATATGCAATGTACCATTCTTTTTGTTACTTCAAGGCCATAAAATATTTATATGGAAATAAAGAGTAGAGATTCACTGCCAAATACTGAACATGTTCTGTTAGAGCCAAAAGGGCTCTAAACTCTATGTTTAACTATATTATACAGATATTGACTGGCAGGGGGTGTAATAGGGACTTTTAGATTGAGTGGACGAGAACGGCGTGAACGTCCACTGATCATGCGTGTCCATGGCAAGCCATTTCATTATATTTTAAGAATCAAATTCTTGATATCAAGAAATGAATTTCTGTTTTAAAGCAATGGTAATTCTTGATATCAATACATAGGAATAAATGTTCAAACGGCTTGAATGATCAATGTAAACATGATTATTTTGCACGCCCAAGAGAGTTATATTTTCTCAAGTGGTTATATTTTCCCGAAGCGCGCAGCGCTGAGGCAAAATATTGGCACAAGGGAAAATATAACTCCCTTCAGGTCCGTAGAATGGTATATACCCCCTGCCAGTCAATATCTGTTTTATTAAATAGCCTTGGTTTGAAAATGTAGGGGGGGGTCCATTTCGCTTTTTTCTCTAAATTTTTTCGAGGACAAACAAACAATTTAAAAAACTGTGAAAAAATGAATATTTCCAGCTAATCCGAGAAAAAATGACATCTTTAAAATAAAAAAAGTAGCATTTTGGGGAGAAAAAAAATGTGGAAAATATAATCACAAGGAAAAACAAAAATTTCGAGAACAACAAAAATTGACCATCGGTATTGCTGTAATTGGTGGCATATAGTCCTCAAGAGGGCGACATGCATTGATAACAAAAAAATATATTCATTTCACTAGCTGGTGTATATAACACTGGAAAGTGACCGGCCAGGACAATATAACAATTACGATCCTCGCAATTGATATCACGTGACGAGCTCTGGACCAATCACATCTCGAAATCTGTCTAAGCTATCTAATATCCTTCTGGCTCCAGGGAGACGTAACCCAGTTCCCTTAATTTAAGTGGCAAACAACTACCATTTGATATCCTAAACCCGCAATTTCTAAAAACTGTGTGAAAGTGATTGGAAAAGGTCTTTAATGGGGCAGATACGTACACTGTAAAACAATAATAGTCGAAATAACTCAATAAAATTGAGGAAAAGAATTGCCTTATTTTTATTAAGTTAATATTACCTACGGCATCTTAAGTAGAATTTACTTATTTTGCTGAATAAATTTTTACTCAGTTAAATCGAGTTACATTAACGTAAATAATTTAAGTATTGTAATCATTTTAGATAATTAAAAAAAAGCTATGATAGGATTACATATTGCACGATTTGGTACCCATCTAATCTAACAAGTAACATCCACTAATCATTCACTACTTCTATTTAAGATTAATCACTAATCACTAACACTACTTCTATTTAAGATTAAGATTCGACACATATTGAAAGGCTCCAAATTTTATATATACTTGATCGTAGCATCTTAAAAGGAAAATTGGTTGACAATTTCCTGATATTTCAAGTTTTGATTTGTTTTGAACTGGGTAACAATTAAAAATTGTCTTGTCTTTGCTTAGCCATGTTAAATGAATTAGTAAATGTTTTAAAGTCCTTAAATTTTCATTCAACCACAACAAAGAATAATTTTTTTATTTAAAAAAGAGTTTAATTTGGTCTTAATGAATATTCATAAATTATGTAAATATTTCTATTACGCACTGCATCGGTCCTTACTTTAAAAAAAAGAGAATAATCAACATAAATTGTTTGAGTAATACGTATAATTTCTGATTTTGAGTTAAAATTACTAAATTAATACAAGCTGAAATTACTTAAAGTTCTTATGTATTTGATTTTACTTAAATATTCCACGTATGTTCTACTAAATTGAAAGTTTGAGTTAGCAAGACTTAAATTTAGTGCGTTAGTGGCAAAACTAATGTTTTTTAAGTAAATTCTACATGAAAAAAATACGTAAAAATTACCAATGAACAAATTATTTTTTACAGTGTAGTGGTGTATATTGTGAAGTTTTTTAATCGTCAAAGTGATAAGAAATTGGGCCAGGTTTGTTGATGGTCGCATGCACTGTACAAATGTTGGATGTATGTGACTACAAAAACATGCGGGATGAAATTGTGGTCCACAACTGGTAGCTGTTACAAGTCTTATTTTTCAAACGAAGCCATTGAAAAGCCCTCATTTCCGTTGACTCATTTTCAGTGATACTCTTCCACACTAACATAAAAAGAAAGAAAAAGCTCACAACTTAATTTTCACCTTTCGCAGAGCTCAATCTTCTCTTTAAAAGTTTGATGTGGCGGTTGACTTAGAACTCTTCGAATTTGCCCAAGTGCTATCTGCAACACGACGACTAAGCCGAAGCTTAAGCGCTGTTTTCACCTGGATGAATATCGAGAGAGAGAAGACAAATATTAATGAAATGATCGCAAAGACTTTCGCAAAATCAATCCAAGGAAATTTCAGTCTCCTCGTCAATCACATTTGTCAATGTACAAACGTTTATTTGTTTTTTAATTTACCTACTTATTTATTTATTTGTTTGTCAATTTTTTTATTTACTTATTCATTAATTTATCTATTTATTCATTCATTCATCTATTCATCTATTTATTCATTAATAACACGATCGCAAAGAGTTTAGAAAAGATTAAACTATCGAAATTCCTGTAGCCTTATCTTCTTCTTATGAATGTTGTAATTTATTCAAATCTATGTGTTATGTAATGAGAATGTGATATCTGTGGGCTATATACAAAAGGGGATTAAAATTGCCTTTCATTTAATTTGTTGGCAGACTTTGCTATCGTATAGCTTATGCAAAGTTCACAATGAGAACATATAAGTCAAAGAAAAGAGGATATATATGTAGGGAATCGCTAAAGTAAATAAAGAAAAGGAAATATAAAAAAGAATTATTTGAGAGATTTGAGTTCTATAGTTTATCTGAAGGCTTCGTGTGTTTAAAAATATTAGCAAATCTCTTTCATTAAAGCTAAACTTAAGCTTGACTTTTCAGCTTATTTCAGTACTCTAAAAAACGACTGTAGATATATTGTATAGTTGATCAGAAATCAAGGGTAGTGCTCAAAAAATAAAAACTCGTAGAATATTATAAAGAAATTAATTGAAAAGGGGAATTTTCTTGTTGAATAAAAAACAAAATATCTGATCACGTGACAAGTTTTAAATATCGCCGTAATTTCTCATTAAAGTTTTCGAAAGAGATGACATGACGGTTTTTTTTTTGGACGAGTGTTAAATGGAGTATATAAGAAAGAACTTACATCTGGAACTAGCAAGCAGTGAAACACCAAAATAGAGACACCCTGTGAACATGAAGTAAAAATAAATGAGAGAAAAGGTGTTCTTGTTAGTTGTTACCTATTGTGATGATGGGGGTAAGACGTATCGAAGGTAACAACAAATGAGAGGGTGTAAGACACTGCGAGGGAGCAAAGTGACCGGTCGATGGGGGAGTGTGGTTGAGAGGCGATTTTTCGTAAATTTCCAAAAGTTTTCCATGATGTGTCAGGTGAACTGGACCTGACACTTTGGCTGTAAGAGGGGTGCATTTCACAGACGTTATACCTGACCCTTTGAGAGTTAAAGTTTGATTATTCACAACAATTTGTGTAACCGACAACCCGACGCGACACCCGATGTGACGAAGTTAGCCATATGTATTCGTGTTTATACCTGGAGGGAGAAGCAGATGATGAAGATGTACTGAAAGCAGATGACAGCATCAGATTGGGTGAAACTGGTGATGGTTCCAGCGATCCAGGTAAAACCAAGGATTGGTAGGAGAATGCATAACGCACGAGCCGTTGCCCTGTAAAAAAGTGAGAAAATAACAGATTAATGATGACAATAATGACGATATGATTTGTTTACCCAGGGTAGCCCCTTAATCATTAATATGGTTCTCTCCGATGACCCGGCATTCAAATGTTTACCCTGGCTTTGTTTAGAGATTGCAAATGTAGATCTATAATTTCTTGCAAGAGGATATTTAGCACCCTAACAGGGTTTCGAACCCCGTTTCTTGTGATTCATGGTATTGGGACTCATACACAGCACCACGACACATGCATTAAGAAATTTGCTATACAGTCAGAAGCGGATAGCCAGATTTTGTAAGCTATGCAAAAGAATCATGATTACCTTAGTCAACGTCATTGATTAATTTACAGCAAGTATTTTTGTTCTTGAAAATTTCTCTTTATTTCAGTTCACTTTACTTGAAAACATACTTCATGAATACTTCAAGATGTATGGAATATCTGTTTAGCTAGAGAAACCCGACTTCTCTTTGCATGGCATTGTTCTCATTTCACTACTCCTATTTTATGTTAAGTTCGGAGTTCATAGGAATGAACAGCATCTTATCTTAACTGTAATTTTGAAATAATATGAACGGTATAATATTCATAACTGAGTAAACCGGCGAAAAACAGGATATCTATCTTTGTCGTACGGATCTTTAAAAAGAAATCGTTTCTCCAAGTGCAAACATTTCGAATGACAGTTTTTAATCAAATTACGAAATAAATCCCTTTAACTTGACCTCTTTGACTTTCTGGAACATTGATGATCCCTATTTCTAACCTTGTTGATCTCAGGCAAAGCGATTGGAAAGAAATCTGAAAAACACAAAGACTTAATTATTTTGAACAGCTTAATTACGGGGGAAAGATGAATCATTTCTTGAAGAACTGGAAAATAGATTCTTACTTGATCTTGTCGATTTCATCTTTCTTCTTGTTTGCCTTCAGAGAACTGAATGTTCTCATGACGAACCACAACACCGTGACGCTGAACTACGGGTAAAAAGGAAACAGAATGTATAAATATCGTTCATTAGTTCATCACATCTAAGTTTGAAACAACAAGTGATTTCATCTTGTGTATAGATGGAAAGTTTTGTTTCGCTGTACAGCAATTTTGTTTTCGTCATATCGTCCTGTTATTACGTAAGTTCATTCCAGTGATATTTTATTTATTATGTACACGTTTTAATTGTTAAGGTTAGATATTGCCATCATGAGCAATTAAGCTAAGCTTTTGAAAGAAAAAAGAAACAAACTAAACATTTCACCAAACCATCAAGATTCTCGTTACTACCAATATTTCATGACGTCATTAATTACGTTTATTCTTTACAGATTTATTTAATTTCATCACGGAACTGCAGTACTTTGCGGAGAATAATGACACTAAAGCTCAATGTTTGCGCCATATAAGCTTTATGTATTACATTAGTTGTAAATGTTTATTATTGATTTGTAATGCTTTTTTGGAAACATAAATAAATTGAAAATTGAATTGAAATTGAACCAGTATAAGCTATAGAACTGTATATCCAGTTTTAATTCAGTCCTCCGTTAAAAATGGGGCAAATTCCAATCACTTCATCTTACCATTTCCGTTGCGTAGACACATCCTGCAAATATGTAGATACTGTTGTCGGCAACGTGTAACCAGCAGCTGAATATAGAATAATTAATGACACCATTATGTTTCAGTATACAAATCAGATTACATTGTTATTGTTATTGTTTTTATTATTGGTTGTATTATTATTATCGTTATCACTATCATTATCATCACTTGAAGTATTAATTATTAATTATCATTTCGTTACAATCATATTAATCATTATTATCACTATTTCCATCATCGTCATCATGATAAATAATTGTTACTAACATCATCATTTTCATTATAATCATCATAATGATCATTATATGTATGAATGTATGCTTCAATAAAGAACCAGGAGCCATGAATAAGATACACAGTATAGTCTTGTATACTAAACAAACTCAGATGTTTACAAGGTTTTCAGAATACTAGAAAAGAAGAGATATTTTAAATAAGAATAACTGAATTTTAGGATATAATATAAACAAAGCCATTAATACTTAGTCCAATATGCTACAGCTACAATATTCAGATATTTCGCTAGAATATTTAATGGATTCTATAAATATTGTGAAAGAATCACAATTCGGATTTTCACTTGCAATTACACAAGTAAAGGAATAAACACCTATAAGTAACATGTAGATTAGATATTTTACCATCTTTTACGACATAAGTACAGCGGAAAATACCCTTTAAATGGGAATTTCACCATGATATGAACTTTGTTCTAATAGTAATACAAACAGGAAAATGAGGGAAACAAATAAGTGAAAGTTTGAGCAATATCCGATTAAAAATAGAAATGTTATGATTTCTTTTAGTTTTGTCATCAGGGAAACACATATTGGCACACTGTGGCGTATCTTGCAAGCCGCTCTGTAATTTGATCTCTACAGGCAATTGGACCCGGGCAATTGGATTAACTTTCGTTTTTGTAGTTATTAATGACGGAATGGATTGTTTCATACAGGGGTTGTATAAAAACATATTTTCTCTAATTATATTAAGGGTGACGTTTGTTTAGTACAGGGTAAGTGTCTCATTCTATTAAAACATATTAATATCAGTTCGGACTTCTCCTTTAATACACAAGTGATCAATGATATACAGAAAGCCCCTGTTACTCACAATCCAGATGTTCCATACGTGTCGAAGAGAACACCAAAAGACACCCCGACAACCACAAGGGAGCCTCCTGAAATAAACGAATTGAATCGAATTGAAATTGAAAACTGAAGGTTTATTGATAACAAATCAAAGTCACAGCCTAAAAGCTGATACATCTCGATTTGAAAAAAATTGTACAATGTAAAATAGGAACATATGAGATTAAGACATTTAGTATTTTAATTGATTTGATAAAATGAATTTAAAAAAGAAGAAGAGAAAGAAGAACAAAAATATAAGAGAATAAATGGAATACAAATAAGGAAGAAGGAAATACAGTCGATAGTAGAATAATAGCGCCAAACATAGCGACTTATTGCTATTGACAGAGGATGTATTTGCTCTACTGCCATAGTTAATTCGGTATGACCACGGCGCATGGTCTATATGTGTTTTAGCAATGGGGAATTTCCTCTTGAATGAACATTTTTGACAGTGTAATTGCTAGAATATTAACATGAGTTTAATACTCGTAACTCGTAACTTATTTGCCATGTGACTTGTAAAATAATGAGGCAGTCTTCCTATAATGTGTTGGATGATACGAGATTTTTCCAATTTCTGCAGCACGTGTTAATAGCAGGTGGTGCGTATGCGGCCCCTATCGGCAGCAATATATTAATAATAAAACATCACTATTTCAGGAAATAGTGGCAATTTTATTTTGGTCTTACCGTAAGCGATGAGACTCAGCCACCAAATCTTAAGTGCCTTGGAGCCCACGGCAGTCGTACGATACAGGGAAACGCCCTCGATCATGGTCCATGCAAGAGCTGCTGTGAACAGATAGTGTAGTGTCACTGTCACGCTCTTACAGAGTGCCTGTCATTTAAAAAAAAAAAAAATGTGTTTACACTTTTATTCGAGAATGAATGTTCTGTTTACTGAAAGGACCTTAAAAAAATCTAAGTCGTCTATCCGAACTAAAATTAAGGTCTTAAAAATGCATGCTTCCACTAAACACAGATTGATTCCTCAAGATAGAGTCCAATAAATATTATCGACATAGAATAGTTACTTCATTTAAGTCTTGAAATTGAGATTTTTGGAAGCGTTGAAAAAAAATGTCTCCGCCGGGAATCACATCCGGGTCCTTGGCTTAAATCGCCAATGCCTTATCGCTATGCTACAGAAATTGGCTAGATTGGCGAATCTTTAGCTTTCTTTGGTTTATCGATTCCCTTCGCATTTGTGATTGTCTTTAAATCTTGAGGTGCTCATGATGGTTGTGAGAAAGAAGCTCTAGGGGACTAACATTCTTACCTTATTTTCTGTTGACTCAGCCAAGCTGAGAAAAACGATCTGTCCAAGGGCCGTGCATATTGCTAGGTTCATGTGAATCTGAATCTTCAGCATCTTCCAGGCTCTGTAACAAACCGTGAGACATATTATGATCAAGGGAGTGGAAGAGAAAGGTTTGAGGGGATGTGATACCCCCCCCCCCCCCCTCCACTTTATTAAAATCATTTTATCAGGAAAATGTTCCAACTTTTTAATGTTGAATAAGTTATCAAATTTCATGATTTCTTTGTTTCCACAGATTTTTGTCTGTACCTGTACAGAAAAATGATTACAAAGGCATATTACGTAATCCGATCAATATTTATATTATATCAAATTAATTCCAAGATAGTATCTTGTATACTCTCTTGGTGGATCACAAGCCAGCGATTTATCCACTAGACCACAACCCCTGTACAGAACCTGAGGTGCGCAGGGCCAGCTTCAATATGCAATACAAGCTTTGTGTATGACGAATACATAACCAGCTGGCCCTGATAAGCTAAGGTGAGCTCGAACATTACTGAGGAACGCCCTAATAAAAACACTCACCCAGTCACACAGTAGATGAATACAGCAAGAACCAAAGAGGCGATAGAAATGCCACCAAGGATGTAGGACAGGTAACTCTGTACTTGGGCATTGACTCCTTCGGGCGGCTGGATGTTTAAAGAGAATAAGATTGATTATAAGTAAATAATAATAATAATAATAATAATTAATATAATCCATGTAATAAGAGATAATGAAGATGAGAAATACATTTAGTTACATTTTATTGCGCACACATTTATCATAGGGGATACTCAAATAGGCCCTACTATCGTTACCCTACACGGCTTAGCCCAGCTGCCCTACGGCGCCCAAACCATTCAATGAGAAATTCCCAGGGGCGGATCTAGCTTTTTGCTAAGGGGGAGGGGGTTGACCCAGTGGCGGGCGGACCCAAGATTTTTCTAGAGGGGGGGGGGGGCCAAATTTGAAAATCTCGCCGACCAATATTTCGATCACTACAAAAAAAAAAATCGTTTTGCCCCCAACATTAACAAAAAAAGTTTTACCTTTTTTTTAAAAGCCAGCCCAAGGGGGTGTTAAACCCCCTTATCCCCGTAGATCCGCCCCTGATCCCTACCAGCTACCCATTTTCTGAACCTGGGTTGAGAGTTTAAAATGTGGATTAATGTCTTGCAAAAACATTAGTCAAGTAGCGAAACTCGAACCGCGAACCATGTGACCCAATGTACAAAAGAAAATGAAAACGAAACAACAAAGGTAGTCTCAACAGTTGCAAATATTAATAATATTGATATTGTTAATAATAATCATGATGACAATAATAATGATAGTAATAATTATAATATTGGTGGGTTCTTGTATAATGCTCATGTCTTTGAGACTCAATTTGTCCATGATTTATTAAATTAATCCCAAGAAATAAACCACCACCCCCCCCCCCCACCCCCCCCCCCCCCCTCTTCCAAAGAGTGAATAAATAATAAACAAATAAAGATTTGCTATGTAAGACATTTCATGCCATGTTTCATTTTCACTCATATCGCACGACAAGAACTCAACTTTATCTTTAGGCACATTATGCAACAATTGATGACTGACCTTGAGAGAGAGCAGAACAGCAAAGCTAGTCAGATGACTGCTGTTGCACACCACCGAATCAGAGTCGACAGAGACGACCTGGACTCCATCAGTTGACCAAACACTATCGTACAAAAATATTTCACAAAATCGTATACAAGCGTACTATAAATACAAATATTAAAATTCATAAAACACTATTGGTAACTTGTAGAACCGTATATAAAAAATATATATTTAACGTTGGAGCAAGCAAAATTAGGCCATTTAAAAAAAATATACATGTTTAGCGTCCCCGCCCGCTCCCTTTTTGGGGGCCGCTTCCTATTTATTTTTTTGATTTTTTTTTTTTTTTTTTTTTGAAATTTTGTTTTGAAATTTTATTTTGAATTTTTTTTTTTTTAAGAAAAAATACATGAAAAACACTGCTAAAATGGATCTATTTCTGATTTTAAAAAAAATGTCGGCGGCCATCTTGAAAAATAGCCCGACTTTTAGGGAAAATGTACTGAGGGGCCATTTTGAGCGGCGATTTTGAAGAAAAAAAAAGAAAAAAAAAAAAGGGCCTCCTCCTTTCTATTTTTCGAAAAAACAGGACGCTAAACATGTTTTCTTTTTTATTTGGCCTTACTTTGAATATAATCATTTAACTCTTATTGTACATCTTAGTGTTGGATTAGATATTTATTTTGAAATCTCCCAATAAATTTATTGATTACTATGATTATAAACGAATTTAAGAGAGGCTCATGTGTAGAAAAAGGCCTTCCCCCCAAAAAAAAAAAAAAAAAAATATATATATAAATACATGAATAAATAAATAAATAAATTTCAAAAAAATTATGTTTATAGGCATATTAAAATTATAAGTCAAGACTCCTGTTTGTAATGTAATTTAGCCGATTGGTTTATAGTTACAGCTCAAAATTTCGACGTTTCATTACGTCTTACGAAAATGCTCAACTGCATTGCAAATCGGGCACGTGACTCGTCATGTCAGTCGATATATAAAATTTAAAATCGCGTCTGATTACCTCTCGGTGACCTGATAAGCACAGTACACCCCACTGGAACCGTCCTGTAAAAAAAAAATCCATCAATTGAAAGTACGTTTTGGAGTATAGATGGACTGTTCCGCTGTAAGGAGCTGACACTTATTAATATGTTAATGTAATTAACCAAGGTTTGATAATCAAAAATAAATGAAAAAACAAGATAAAGATGATGATAATAGTAGTACTAGCGGTAGTAGTAGCTACATAATTAGTAAGAGAAGTAGTAGTTATGATAATGATGATCATAATAATATTAATGATAGTAATAGTAACAATATTATCAAGAATAGTAATAATATGATATATTAACAATAACGTTTCTTATATTAATGATGGTGATGATGATGTTCATCCTTTGGAATTATAAAGATTTATAACTCCACCGGGTAGAAATCATATTAAAGTAATAGATCATCATTTTAGAATGCTTCCATGGATTATATTCACTTACTATATTTTACTTTTCATCTCATCACCCATCATGCCTATAAGCCTGTTTTTTTTTTCAACAAGTATTTTGAAAGAGTTGAATAGTACCTAATAACGAATCACTTAACTGTTCTTATTATAAAATATTTACGTAATGGTCAATCCTTGGCGTGTCTCTAGTCAATCGGCATTACTCAGCGATTCAATCGTGCGCCTATCCTTTTTTTGTCTTAAAAATTCGCCACACAACAACGAAATTTTCAAAAGATAATGCAGCATTTTGCATTTTTAATTGCAAAGACAAAGATTCCCATGTCTGCGCACTTATTCACTTTTCTCGCAGTTGATATGATATCAGGTTTTGGAATCATTATCTTGTATTTGTCCAGTCTTGCTAGTAGTAGTCACATGCACTATACACATAAATATGTATACGGAACTACATAAACATTTTGCATGAGGATGTGGTCCCCAATATTTAGCTGTTACTAGTCATATTTCGAATATTTGAAGAGACATCCTCCTCAGGGGACTTTTTGTTTCTATTATGCTTTCAACTCTAACAATAACATGTACAGAGAATTTAAAAAAGCTCGCAAATTATTTGTCGCCTTTCACGGAACTCAACCTTCCCTTTAACCATTAAAGTAGCAATGGTGTTGCCTCACCGTTGGGGGAAAACCTTCGGTAGGCTGCATCATGAAGGTTATTTGCACAGAACCATTGGAGAGATTGATGGTCGTTTTGCCGTCAATGAGTTCGATCTTGATCACTGAGCTGATGATGATGACAATGTTTTCCTTGTCAGCGTTGTCGGAGAGCGTTACTTTTTCCGCGCCACCTGGGAAGTTCTCCCGTTCTGTGTAGGCGTAGCGGACGATCACTGTTCGGTAGAGATGAGACAGAGAGGGGGAGTATTACACACCGCGTATCAAGATTTTAGGCCTCTGATTAATAAAAACTGTAGACATTAAATTGTCCGATGAAAGCTAGCCATGAAAGCGAAATATATTAACTGAGCAAAACTCTGCTTGAGTGTACAGTGCAAGGACACAATAGATGCACAGGAAGTTAACAATAGATACGCGAACTGCCCTCAGATTGAAAAATATGCATATTTTGTCAAATATACTTTTTGTGAAATTCATGCCAGATGCTGTGAAAAGTAAAGACGGGCAGCCTTTTTTCGAGTCACGGTTAAAAGTATAACCTATCGGTGATCTCGAGTCAACACTGTGCCCTTCGACATCGTCTCGGGGCAGAGCATAATTTCTTAGATCACCATGACAATCGTTTCAACCGATTTCCCTCAAAGCAAACATTATTCGTAAAAGTTTATACAATACTTGATACGTTAGTATTACTGTCAAAGCGACTCCAATCGATCGATTCTAGGCCGTTCGAGGCGATTAAACGGTAGTAATAATAATAATATTATGTATTTGTGTAGCGCCGTCTATCTAGAAATTATATTCCGAGGCGCACTTATTATTACCCCGGCTTGAGTCTAGCTGCTATTACAGCGCTCCAGCATTTCAAGGAATGAATTCCTGCCAGGTACCCATTTACCTCACCTGGTTCGAGTGTGGCAAATGAAGATTAATGCCTTGCCAAAAGAATAGTGCCGTGTCGAGGATTTCAAGTCATGTGCTTAAAACACTCGACTACGACACTTCTATATCCCTTGATTACAACACACGGTTTGGTAGGTAAATATTAATGGACGTTTCTACACTTAAATCCGTGAAGCATGACGCTCGTGCCGCTTAAGGTTGCGAAAAAATTATATTTGTTCATGCACCTACCATTATCATTCACTGAATCAAAGTTGAACTTAAAGGTTGAGCCGCAATGATGGTTTCCAGACGAAAGGTCCCCACGAGCTTTCACAGACACCGCGCTGCCACAGCCCTATGTATAAAAAAAAAAGTTAAGATAAAAGCCAGTGGGGAATCTATGGGGTCTCAGGCACAAAAGCTCCTCGGTGATCTCGATACTTTACGTGCAATGCCGCTCGATTTCGTCTCGGTGGCACGGTACAAATTTGACTTGGCAATAGTTTTTATCGTGTCCCTCAAAGCAGTTGATATTTGTATATTTACCGGTGTAGTCAGTTGTGCCGATGATAATGACATACTAGTAGTATGATCAGATTCTGTTGATGGTGGCGAATAAGTATAAGTCGGTGTTGTAGGATCCGGTGTTGATGGTTTTGTAGCTTGGTCCGATGTTTGTGATATTGTTGTGGAAATGGTTGTTGTTGTTGATGGTTGTGGTGTAGCATGGTCGGTGGATGATCGTTGTAGTGTCGTACCTACCGTCTCGTCGGCAACTGGCGTTGTAGTAGAAATGTAAGGTTCCCCTGTCGTTGTGTCTGTAGTAGGGTCCTGTAATGACAGTGAATTTGTGGTACACTTAGTGCTGATTTATACTAACTATTTAAAGTAAATGGTGATAAGAAATGCATGGTAAGATGAATTATTATGATAAAGGTTATGTTGCAAACGAGTTTAACAGCCATGGCCTTAAAGTGTACTATTCGCCTAAAAAAGAGAAGATTTTTACAGCTGTTGTTGTATTTTCTAAAAACTGGAGAGGTTTGTCAGTGGCACGGTACAAATTTGTTATAACCCTGGGCTATAGTTTTAACCGTGCCCCTCAAAGCAGTCGATATTTGCATACTTACCGGTGTAAACAGTTGCGCCGATGATACCGACATACTAGTAGTATTATCAGGTTCTGTTGATGGTGCTGAATAAGTGTTAGTCGGTGTTGTAGGATCTGGTGTTGGTGTATTTGATGTAGCTTCGTCCGATGTTTGTGATATTATTGTGGGAATGGTTGTTGTTCTGGATGGTTGTGGTGTAGCATGATCGGTGGTTGGCCGTTGTGGTGTCGTACCTACCGTCTCATATGCAACTGACGTTGTTGTAGTAGTATGTTCCCCTGTTGAAGTGTCCGTGGTAGGGTCCTGCAGTGACAACAAAAATTGTGGTACACGAAGTGCTGATTGATGCTGACTAGTTAAAGCAAAATTTGATAAGAAATGCATGGTAAGATAACATATGATGATAAAGGTTATGTTGCAAACGAGTTTATCAGCCATGAACCTAAAGTGTACTAATCACCTAAAATATAAGTTGTGTCCAACTTAGATACATAAATCAACCTCAAAAAAGTAATTGGCGAACGGATAAGGAGAATCATGAAAATAAAGACGGCCCTCACGGAACCCAGGTCGGACTTGGGTTCCGAGCAGACCCTATTTTATGAGAGCACCTACGGACTCGTCGTTTACTTACAAGCCACCCTTATTTGTTATGTTATTTTTAAGTGTATTTAAACTTGCAAAGTATCTTTACAAAAGTAATGTTTCAAGCTCATATTTCAATAAAGTATAACGACATGAACTTACATACTTAAAAAACACAATATGTGTAGGTGATTGGTACACCTTAATGTTTTTGTCAACTTTATGGCATTCAAATACTTCAGTTGTGAAAAATTGAAAACATCTATGTGAAATCATGATAAAATTAGTCCGGTGTAGAATTAGAATTGTTACGAAATATTTGTTACGAATAATAATCTTGTAAGTAAATCGCAATTTCATGGATCAAATTTTTCAAAGCTTTCATATTTCGTGAATTGAAAAAAATACATACCTATTTAAATGTATACACCGACAGATCAGATTTGCGTGTTGGTTATTGTTGTAATTTCTAAAAACTGGAGAGGTTCATTTCCTTATGGAATATAATACCTAACTAATTTAATTGTCCGTGTGTGTGTGCGTGATGATGGGTGTGTTATTATGTATGAATGTGTCAATACACGTCTATGGTATAAGTCGAGGACTCATGTATGCATATGTGTGTATGTTACTACAAACATTTATTTAACGACACATACTATCTCTGTAGGGATATAACATCCTTGAGACAATGTAAAAATCTCCTGCATATTAAAGGGCAAGTCCACCCCAAAAATAACTTACTTTCGATAGAAGCAGCATGATCAGACAAACCTATCAAAAAAGTTTGAGGAAAATCGGATAACTAATAAGAAAGTTATGAATTTATGACATGAACAACTTTGAAATCACTAGACAAATTGGCAACTCACTCATGAGTCTGTGACGTCGTGTCCTCACTATCCACCAATTATTTTCTTTATATTGATTATATAAATTTCCTATTTTCCCCCTAAGAATCGTATTTCTTCACACCAGCATCCAAGTTAGATTGATATTAATATGTTTTTGTGTGGATGCACTAATATAGAGTAACTATTTACCAGTTAAATCATGAAAAATGTGAATTTTGATAAACATTTTATATAAAAATCAATAATTATGAATATACAATATTCAGAAAATAGTATCAATTCTTCAAAGTCTATAAAAGACTTTGTGAAATGTCATGCGCGCAATATGATACAAATTATATATCCTGGGCAGAGGCATGGGGAAATCAAGTTTTGGGGGATAAAAAGGGAAATGAATGGGATTAAACTATATAAAGCAATTGGTAAATAGTGAGGACTTGACGTCACAAACTGATAACCAAATTGGCAATTTGTGTAGTGCTTTCCATTGTTCCATAGTTTTACATACTTCTTCAAAAATTCACAACTTTCTTATTACTTATTCGATCTTGCTCAAAGCTTTTTTGATTGGTTTGTCTGATTTGCCTGCTTCTATTGAAAGTTAATGGGGCTTTCACATATACACTCCGGGGCCCGTACGGATAGTAAAAACAGACATTTTGGGAATTTTCGGCCGGTGTCCGGCCGGTTGCCGTAAAGTTCCTACGGGCGCCGGGTCTGTTTTTTAAGCCGTACGGGCGCCGTGGTGCTGAGTTGGCTGCTCCCAATTCTCCCGGCGTTTTTATCTGACCGTTAGGCCGTAGGAAGCCCGTAAAGAGCCCATAGGGCACCTTACGGGTCCCATGCGGGCTCCGGACGGTGCCCGGACGGGCCCCTCGCGATTTTGAGGGTCAATTCTCATGGAAAATCTTTACGGGCGCCTTGCGGTGCTCAAGGGTTCCGTACGTGTACAGAATCTTTTCAAGACTGCCAGATCTCACTTGCGCCAAGCTGTTTGGTGAGGAATAAAATAATAATGTTATCCTCCCAGTACATTTAGGTACCATTTTCATTTGAATCTCTGCATGCATGACTGAACATCAGACAATCTTTACAAGACTGCCAGATCTCACTTGCGCCAAGCTGCTAGGTGAGGAATAATATAATTTTTTGAACAATTATCCAATTAGCCAGACAGACAAAAACACACAAACACACGCACACGCGCACGCACATACACACACACACACAACACACACGGTGACAATTACCACCACCATGTCATCATCAGCATCATTGTCATCATCTTAATCGTCATCATCATCATCATCACCATCATTATGAAGCACAACATCCGCCAATACGCACCAAGAGGACAGCGGCCACTCAACTTTACGTACGATAAGAAGAATTCCCGACAAAAAGTAACAGTTTGGGTGGGCCTTGCAGGAAATGGAATGCTCATTTGAGTGCATGTGTCTGTCCATGTGCGTATGTGTGTGTGTGTGGTTGCGTTTGTGTGTGTGCGTGTGCGTGTCTTTGTGTGTCTTTGTCTGTCTGGCTAATTGGATAATTGAAAAAAAAACTGGCTGTCTTTCTTCAAAACATTATTTTATTCCTCACTTGGCAACTTGGCGCAAGTGAGATCTGGCAGAGGACAGCGACCACTCAACTTTTCGTACGATAACAAGAATTCCCCACAAAAAGTAACAGTTTGAGTGGGCCTTGTCGGGAATGGAATGCTCATTTGTGTGCGTGTGCCTGTGCATGTGCGTGTGTGTGCGTGTGTGTCTGTGGGTGTTAGTGATTGTGCGCGTGTCTGACTGCCTTTGTTCAATGCACTGTTTTATTCCTCACCCAGTAACTTGGCACAAGTGATATCAGTGATGTCTTGTAAAGATTGTCTGATAGTCAATTTCAATTCAATTTCAATTTGGAATTTATTGTCCATTTCTGGATAACTGATTCAGTGATGCATGCAGAGACAATGGAAATGGTACCTTAATGTATTGGGAGGATAACTCTATCGAGATATATCATGGAACCCATGATTAAATATTCATACTTCAAACAATACAGCTTTTAAAAAGTGGGACTTTTTTCTGACTCGCTCTGTAGTTCAGTGCACCGCACGGCACCCGGCCGGGCGCCTTGAGGACCCCGGCCGGGCCCCGGCAGGGCACCTTTCGGGAGCCATCGGTACACCTGCTCATCGGACGGAGCCCGTAAGGTTACCGGTCGGCACTCGGCCGGCACCCTGCCGGCACCCTTACGGGCGCCTTGCATTTCAATCGACCAATTTTCTCCGGGCACCTCCCGGGC
Organism: Strongylocentrotus droebachiensis; assembly: GCA_035222895.1. Classification (NCBI taxonomy): domain Eukaryota; kingdom Metazoa; phylum Echinodermata; class Echinoidea; order Camarodonta; family Strongylocentrotidae; genus Strongylocentrotus; species Strongylocentrotus droebachiensis. The sequence continues at coordinate 46,776 of JAVYIG010003892.1, forward strand.
GCCGCAGAATATGTGACCACACATGCCGTAGAAATGAAAATCGGACGGTTTCCATACGGTCTCTAAATCCACGGCAAGCCACCGGGTAGGGAAAATCGTACGGGGCCCGGTTTATATGTGACCTAGGCATTAGCCGAGTTGTATTAGCGAATTATGGCGAGTTTTGGTGAGTTGCCTCAAAGAGGCACTCGCAATAACTCGCGAATAATTCGGTATGGCTTAGCGTAACTCTTTGCAACATTCCATGACTCTCCTCCAAGTCGCGAGCGGTTCCAAAATTTGGAACATGTTCCAAAAATGTCCCCGATTCGTTGCAATTCGAGGTGAACTCGCCTACACTCGTAATACACACGCATTACTTGAATAAGCAGCTGCAAGTGGGGGCGTATGGCAAGCCATTTTATCATTTAAACATATTTCGTGATATCAAGAAATCATTTCTTGATATCACGAAATCGAATTCTTGATATCACGAATTGAATTCTTGATATCAAGAAATGAATTTACGTTGTAAAGCAATGGTAATTCTTGATATCAAGAATTGAATTCTTGATATCAAGAATTCGATTTCTTGATATGAAAAATTTAAATCTTGATATCAAGAATTCATTTCTTGATATCAAGAAATATGTTTAAATGATAAAACGGCTTGCCATAGGGGCGGACGTGTTTCTGCTGAGCTCCCTTGTTTCTCCTATTTTTTCCGTTTTGGCGTTTGTTTCTGTGATGTGATTGGTACTAGAGTGATGATCTGGACGCGTACAAGCCATTTCTAGGATGAGTCTTTTGATTTGGCTTTTTGATTTTCATATATTTGGTGATTTAGTGATCAAATTTTGGTTTTTTTGATAGTGGAGGAAGTCAAAATTGCAGTTGTTTTTGCTGCGCGTAGTGCTAAACACCTGTTGTCAGTGACAACATATTGCGCACTCTGTTATTTGTTTTATTACTTCTTTGTTTTTTTTTTAATTGCGCATATACACCTGCGCCAGCGCCTTTCATTTGAAGTACGCGCAGAGGAATACAATATGAACATTTTATGTTACTATTAATATGAAATAATATGAATAATAAATAAATAAATAAATGAATAATAATAATAATAATAATAAATAATTATATTGCTGGATTTGTAAAGATATATATATTACGCTTTGTACTGATATGTGCGTTGGGTGTGTTTGAGTGCTGATAATATTATTATAGTTCACAATTTGGTATTTATTCAATTATTGTTTTTATATTTTCCTGTTTTACGTGATTAACTTAATCATAATTTGTTCTTGAATCGATTGGGTGAGTAGTACATACGCGGTATTATTTTATTTTACTTTTAGGCTCTGTATAAGCTTGGCTTGTTAGAGCTCTTGTGAGTAGTGTGCCGCGGGGTTTCATATCCTTAAACTGCTGGCGAACAGAGCAACAAGACCAAGCTCTGTAATTGTTAGGTTTCTACAGTAGTAGGTTTGTCCAATAATGCCGAGTTTGTGCCACGGAACCTAGTCGGACATTTCGATTATATTCTTTTTATGTCATACGTCTTTATCTTTTTTTAAATATTTTTTTTATAGTTTAGTCTACCTTGCTGATACCTCCTCAAAATATATACGATAGACTATCATTAATTCTGCTGCATTACCATATGGCTTATTTAGAGGTTACTGCAGATCAATCACCTGTACTGTATCTAGACTATAGTTAAGTGTAGGAGAACAGGAGCGTCCACGTCGCGGTCCGTCAGATGAAAATCTGCGAATCCTTCAACCACACTACTCAAGTTTCTTTTAGTAACTACCACTGGACGGGACTTGTGTAGTGACTCGATAAGAAGAAGAAGAAGATTACTTGTAACAAGCTCGCGCTGCACTCTTCATAAGTGGCGAGTTGCTACCAGTATATTACGAGTGTTGAGTGAGTTCACCTCGAGCTACAACCTTGAGGCAACTCACCACAATTCGCCATAACTTGCTAATACAACTCGGCTAAGTGGGAGCCCTGCTTTAGTTATTTTCGGAGTGGACCTGTACTTTAGAGAGAGGGTATACAGCGAACGTAGCACCTGAATTAACAGGGTTCCCATGGTGAAGACAAAACTGGAAAGTTATTGGGAAAACAAATTTGTGGAAATTAATGGAAAGTTTTGGAAATCGATCGTGGGTGTGGGCCATGTGTGGTTATGGCAGCCTTCCAGTTTGAACTGACAATGGGCGTGGTATTTGTAAGGATTCGCTATTTTATTGTATGCCGTGTCCCTATAATGACCCATGACCTTCACCAGACTTCTTACCGCGAATAGATGATAAGTATTAATATCAAAACTCTGTTGTAATTTTGATACTTGTTAAATATTGCTATGACATCGATCATGAGCATAAGGTGATACATTATTGTCGGTAGAATATACAGGATTTTAATAAACTTTGTTTAATTCTCGCAATTCGACACGACTTGACTTTCCGACGACTTTTGTGGACAATTCGTTAACTGTTGGCACAACAATTTAGTATTTTAAAAAAGTGGGCCAGTGTGTGACAATGCGTTAAGAGTGCTTAAATTTGGCGTCCTCGTAGTGTGTATCGTTAGAAAGCGTCCACACACACAATTTCATCGTATCACTATCCCGAAAATAGTTATATGATAAATTTGTTGTGTGTAGACACGGGGAATGTGTGCCACAGGGCTTCCACGAACTAAAGAGACAACACGTTGCGAATTGAATTGTTAACTGTCCATTGTTTATTAGGGATTTTTAGATTTGCACGCCGACATAGTGGACTTAAGTGCCGGCAGTGCCAGTGCCAGTGCCAGTGCCTTAAAAAGGACGTCGCATACCTTAAAGGTACTATGTCCCATTTGCAGGCCAAAAAAATGAAAAGGTTAAATTCCAACGGCATTTGAAAGACAATACCAATTTAGAATAACCTAAAAAAAGGGGGGGGGGGGCTTGAAAATGTCTTTAAGTGGGAAAATAACGAATATTAGTTGTCGAATCGACTTAGGAGCTATAGAGCCAGTAAGTAATAGTCTGATGTTTCAGACCATTGTACTGAATGGTCGTTTTTTTTTTTTTTTTTTTTTCAGTCACTCAATAGTGTCTGAAAGTGAATTCTAGCAAGTAAACGGGTTTCCTTGCATAATTTGAATATTAGGACACTGCTAACGTTTAAATTTCACAGATAGGACATACATGACATATTCATAATTCCTGCAAAGTTCGACAGAATTTGATGTTGGCTGCAAAAGGGACATATAGTATCTTTAACAAGATGTCACATGTAGCAGTCCACTAGGTCGGTGTGCAAATCTAAAAGTCCCCATTGTTCTGAAAGTGGTACGAGTTTGCATGCACAATACGGGGCATTGATAATATCCAAGTTTGGAAGCGCTTAGCGACTTAATTGTAATTCGCGCTATATAAAAGCTGAGTATTATTATTATTATTATTATTATTGAGTTAGCAAAATTCGTGTCAGCGTATCTAGGAATGTTGGCGTCAGCGGCAAAAATTCAAACTCTGTTAATTGTGCAGGTTGCTACCCTTCCAAGTGCACCCGGGGCACGTGACCACCCCCCCCCCCCCCCCCCTCCCCTCCCCGGGTGCAAAACCACTGGTGTCAAACTATTGTTTAGTCACTTCCAATGTGAAACAAACGAGTTTGTATTGTTTTACTGATATATTGATCGTAAATTTATTGACAATTTGAACTGTAATATTGACTGATATTTATATTGTAATATTTACTGTTGAATTGGAGGTTGTTGGATCAGTCGCCGTGGGCTGTGGCGTACTCGTGTCAAATGCATTGGCGGTAGTAGTAACGGGGACGTTTGTAGTTGGTGAGACGGGAGACGTCATTCCTCCGTTGCAAGAAAAAGCCGATATGGTTGATCCGTAAGATGGTTGGGGTAATGTAGTACTCATGCTGTTTGCAATAAATACAAAACAGCCTTGATATTTATAATTATAAAAGTGTTCACTGAGTTCAGCGTGGAATCCACCTGCACTTCCTGAGTTGTCTGTTGGAATTAAAAATATAAACGTAGAAACGTTTTTTTTTAAAGGGTACACAATATTTCTAGAAGACCGTGTAATTATCCGCAATAACTGGTCTATTCCATTTGAATAAAAAAATCCTTGCAATTAATACAATATTTGTAAACATACTGTTAATTCAATATTAATCTGTCATGGCATATTTACGAGTCCGTACACATTTGGTAAAAATGAGGGGGGACGAAAACCATATCAAATATTATCAAAGTTAATTATTTACATTTTAAAGTAATTCATATTATTAATGAAATCAGAAATATAATCATAGAAAAAATTGTTAAACATAAACGCTTTTTTTCTCATTCAATTTTATATTAGGAGCATGCTTTTCCATACTAATATCGCACAAAACTGCACAAAACAATGTCAATTTAAAAAAAAAATGTAATTAGCATTCTAATTCGCGCCGAATTAGACGGCAGTCGGAAGAAAAGGCATTCACTTTTGAAAATTTGTGCGATGTTTTACATCTACGTAATAATGTTAAGCAGTCATTTAGTATCCTTCTGTGTGTTTGAAAATTCTTATAATAAGTTTTGCATGTAGAAATGGATTTAAAATGCGATTCGTTAGTTTGTAGATCTCGATTACATCCATCAGGGAAGGAGTCACTGTACTTTTTGTGGCTTGTCGTAAGTTACCACGATAAAACCATAGACTAAAGTCTTGTTCAGACGGAGGCAAGTTACCCTAAGGTAAAGGTCGTGTTAAGAGCTAGTCGGGGTAAATATGGTGGGATATATGGCGGGCCAAGCATGCCACTATCCGTAGGCGAGTTGGCTCAGTCGGTAAAGCGTCCGTCTGTCGAACCAAAGATCCCGGGTTCGACTCCCACCCAAGCGGATGACTGAAGCCTGCGTTGTGTGTTAATGTGCCCCTTCCCTTGTTCATAGACGCAGGTTATGTCAAGTGGAAAACACTCCGTCCCTCGGATAGGACGTTAAATGGAGGCCCCGTGTAGAGAAGAGTCACTACCTTTGCACGTTAAGAACCCACTGCACTATTCGTATAAGAGTAGGGGGAATGGCTCGCAAGCACTGCGTGCAAGACCAATGGGATTCGGTACATGATGAACATGTGGTGACGCGTGCTGTGGCACAAACGGCCGCCTAAACTAACATAATCATGCAGAGTATAAAATGGCGTCTAAAATGTCCCCCTTGATGAATTAAAAAATCCGGCTTCGAGAGGCCCTGCGTTTGGCCACCCAGAATGCGCATGCAAATTTCATGGAAATAGAAAGACGGAAAGGGGGCGAAAAGCAGTCTGAACAAATTACGTCATAGCCGATACGTGATATAATAAGCCAGTTCGTAAATAGCTCCGGACCGCATGACTCCCAAATATCCACAGATTTGTTACACTATGGATACGTCCCACTTGTGCATTTTAGAATAATCACTGTCGAAGTGATGGAGGTGCTTCATGAATACCTTTTATTTTCCCTCTTGAGAAGAATACTTCCACCTGTGTATCAAATAAATGTACTGTCGGTACATACATGAATACTAATTAAATAACGTTCATGAGCACGATTCGAGTATTCGTCTCAATGATTTTACAATTTGGGTACGAATGACCTTTATCTACACATGCGCAAATCCTTATTACGAACTCGCTTATTGGGCGGAAACTAAAGCGGAAATATAGTGACCCTTGTTTTAATGTGATTTACTCAACAATCTGCAATTCAATTCAATTCAATTCTTTTTATTCATCAAAATTCAAAAGAATACATGGAAATTGTTTTGGTCACACATTGTACAAATACGTAATATGTATATATGAGAAACTATATCGTTGTGTTTATAATCATAGAAGAACCATCAAATTAAAAGATAGACAAGATAAAAATATTCTTATATTCTAGTGTTACACATTGAAAATGATGAAAATGATAGAAAAGCAGTGTGAATGAAGGAAGGGAGGAAAACCACGCCAAGACGATACTTGGGCCAACATGCTCCTCACTCCATTTGCTTGGACAAACGAACGAACAGATTATTTGAGGGTGCTGATTTCGAATCCAATGAGTGCCAGACGCGAAACCTTGAGCATTTCTCGTAAAATGCGAAAATTCAAAATGGCCGTCAAATCATGAAAACGCTTATTCTTTGGCCATTTAACAGATTATTTGATGTTTTCTTGTCGATTCGAGAGTGCTGAATCCAAACTTGATGAGTGCCAGGCATAATACCTTGAGCATTACCCGTAAAATGCGAAAATTCAAAATGGCCGCCAGATCATGAAAACGCTTATGCTTTAACCATTTAACAGTTTATTTGATGTTTTCTTGTCAATTAGAGGGTGCTGAATCCAAATCCGATGAGTGTCAGACGCAAAACCTTCAGCATTCCTCGTTAAATGCAAACATTCAAAATGGCCGCCAATTTATGAAAACATTTATTCTATTGGGGAAGCACCTGACTTCGAGTTCTGGCCTTAGTAAAAAAAAAATGCCTTATTTAGCGACTTATATCACATGCTTTAAATCTGTGAGAAAAGGATAATATTACACTTGCTCTAATTCTTCAGGGCAGTACTATAGCACAAGGCATTTGACAGTTTATTTAATGGTTTCTTGTCTATTTGATGGTGCTGATTCCAAAAACGATCTGTGCCAAACGTAGAACCTTAAGGATTTTTTGGATAATACGAAAATCCAATATGGCCGCTTTGCTGGATTTTCAAAACTTTTGTCTGGGACAAAAATCCCCACATAATTTCAGGGCGCTTCGATTTGTCATTGATGAGATATTGATATCAGTACTAGGAGACCATCACTTCACTGACTTCAATGAGTTGATTGAAGTACCTAGCAGGAAAGGCAGTCGAACCGTAAATCGTGGATGAACTGTTAAGCCCATGTTCATCTTTATGGCTTTTTAGAGCTGAAAGGGAGGATGACTGGTCTCTCCATCTGCAAGCTGTCGAGAAAAAATTTCCCTTTTTCTTCGCTTCGGGCCATTCCAAGTATGCACGCTATGGGTTGTATTTTCTCCGTTCCATGCAACGTTTAGCTGCCACCAGCATTACTCAAGCAGTTCTCAGATAGAGAACATGTGATGCACCTCAGGATGGCATTTTGAAAGGCATCTGGTCCGATATATTGAAACGACGTACATGCGCTATGGAAAGGAACCTTCTGGCATCATCGCATCCACTTTGAATGAGTCTGTCCTTGCCCTCTGGACTTTTTTTTCTCAGCCTGTTTGGACAACTGAAGAATGACTTTGAAGGCATGCAAGAAGGAGATGTCACAAAGAAGAGAGTTTCAAAAGAATCAAATCAGAATCGCCCGACAGAAAGGGAATTCGCGAGGTGCTATCGACTTGTATAGATGTATTTGACAGTGAGAAGCACGCTCCTTCAAACCTGGTGAACATATACACTGGACAGGTTGTGGATGATCCAGCATTAAATGCCGATAATCCTATAAAGATTATATCCAATCAGATGAACGAGTACAAAAGAGAGTTGTTGAAGGGGTTCCATTACACAATTACGAAGAAAGTCAAAGAAATGGCAAAAGCTTCTTATATGTCATCAAGAGGTGAGGTATCTATAGTTGCCAATACAGGGATGATCTACGCCCGGGTAATCGAGATCATGGCTACATCAAGGGAAGCGATTTCAACCAAAATCTTATTCTCTTATGAATTGGCTCCCTATCCACCCACCCTGTTCGACAAGAATGGTGCTGCACATTCCACAAATAAGTCTGTCTTGAATTCAAGGATCAAAGTTGAGTGTAGTCAACGAAATGAAGAGGTGGAAGATGTTATCATTCTTGATTGATGTGCTCTTCTTTGGACCGTTCCCTGGCCTGCTTCTCCAGCAATGGTCATGCAATATCTCAGATGTCCAGTTATTCATGTGGTTTTTGACAAATACTACGAGAGCGGCATCAAGTCTGTTTTCTGAACAGCACTTGCAAAAGGTTGCAGCCCTGTAGCTGAAGAGTGATTATCCTTTGCCAAAACAGAACGTCATCCTAAATATACTGCGAACAAGTCATCAAGATGATCGGAGATCAGTTGTGTTCCATGCAAGCACATTCAGAGGGCAAACGATTGATCGTAACTGAACCTGATCCGCATCCAATTTTTGTTGGTGTTGGGGCACTTGAAGAAGAGGCAGATGTAATAGTGGCCTACCACATGATAAAAGAGGCTAATAATGTTCATTCTTGCACATCATCTACATTTCCAAACTAATGGCTAATGGAATCAACATCTCATACTCGAGCAGTCATAGATATCAATGAGGTTATCAAGAAACACAAGAAGATCATCCCCAATCTACTTGGAGCCCATGCATTGCCTGGATGTGACACCGTTTCCTGTTTATATGCAGGAGGAAAGGCTTCTGTACTGAAGAATTAGGAGCACTGGCTATTCTGATTCTCTACTCCTAGGGAATACTGAAACCCTTCTCGATGAAGTAATAGAATCCTGCTTGACAAACGTGGCATCCCTGTAGGAGAAGAACAAAATGATTCTCTTGACACAATGTGAAGGATCATTTTTGCAAGGAAGGCTGGTAGCAAGCGCCTATCGTCCTTCCCAAATTGATGAGTCTTCCACCAACTATTACCAGCGTGCCAATTATCAAGTGGCGTTGTGTGTAGCTGCTGGCAAGCCAGTACCCCAAGCCGTAGACCCATTGAAGAATGGATGGAGGAAGAAGTCTTCTATGATTCAACCTGTATATCTCGAAAATTATCAGCCTGTCGCAGCGGAAGAAAGAGTCCTCAATATCATTAAGTGTGGGTGTAGGAGCGACGTACTGCAGAACAGCCCAGTGCAGCTGCACGAAATCTTCACTTCACTGCCGCTGTATAAAGGTCGATCTCCAATGCGAATACCCAATGAATAAGACTTCTCAAGAAAGTGACAGTGACAGTGACATTAGCAGTTGTGAAGACTAGCGCGATTTTACATTGTTCGGCACTGTTGGAGGTGCTAAAAAAGTATTCAATTTGTGGTTAATGATTGTCTATAATAGACACAGATATGATTTACAGTGAATATCCATATCATCTATTATATTCATTTATTCATTATTTTATTCATATATAACTTTCCTAATAAAAAATATATACTTTGTTGTTGTCTAGCTATTCTGCTGGGTTCACTGTACCGGTATCCCCTGCAAAAATTAAGGTGTTCAAGCAACACAACTGATATGTCGGACCACTCGGATAGATACAATTTGCTGTATTTATCACTTGTGCGAGTAACATCTAGATAAAGCACACACTCAGTAAACCATTTATATGCATACAGTTGGCATACATTATAGTACATGTTGGGTTTGTCGGCCATATTAATTATAATTGGACAGGAGAAAATCAAACTAATAAAGGAAAGTTTCTTTGTTTGCATCTATTTCGCATCTGGCAATCATCGGTTTTGAGATCGGCGCCCTCGATTTGCCCCAAAACCATGAAACAACATGATAAATGTCCTCTAGAATAAACGTTTTCATGATTTGGCGGCCATTTTGAATTTGCGTATTTTGCGTAAAATGCTCAAGGTTTCGCGTATGGCATTCATCGGATTTGGATTCAGCACCCTCGACTTGACAAATAAACATTAAATAACTTGTTAAATGGCAAAGAATAAGCGTTTTCATGATTTGGCGGCCATTTTGAATGTTTGCATTCTACGAGAAATGCTCGAGGTTTTGCGTCTGGCACTCATCATATTTGGAATTAGCACCCTCGAATTGACAAGAAAACATCAAATAACCTCTTAAGGGGCCAAAGTATAAGCGTTTTCGTGAATTGGCGGCCATTTTGAATTTTCGCATTTTACGAAAAATGCTCAAGGTTTGGCGTCTGGCACTCATCAGATTTGGATTCAGCACCCTCGAGTTGACAAGAAACCATCAAAAAACATTGTGTATATATATATATATATATAATTACATAAACAAGGTTCCTTGCTCTCTAGCCTGGACTACAATGGGCAATAAGTAATTTCGGGTTTACCAGATGAAAATTTGAGGAATTACGGGTAGGGTAAGAGTGAATAGCTTTATTCATAGTGTAAAAGTTTCGAAATGAAAGAGGGAGCATATTATTTAAATACTTAAATATGATCAATAAACTTTGTAGCGAATTTATGTCGAATACTGTAAGGGTTTTCAGTTTGTAAAATATTGGACTTGTGTGAGATAAATATGGTGAACCAGTACATATACGAAGGGCTTTCTTTTGCAATAAATAAATAGAGTTGATTTTGGTTTTGGCGCTGGTGGCCCATACTAAATTGCAATATGTTATATATGGTAATATCAATGAATTATAAAGCATAACAAGCATATAACATGGGTTTAATTTTTTCATTTTATATAATTAACCAACATACCTAGAAATAGAGGTAGTGATATGACGTATATTTTCATTTCAATTTAGATTTTCATCGATAATGACACCCACAAATGTTGTAGTTCTCTTTTTTTTAAGAGGGACATTATCTATAATTCTTTTGTAAGGAAAGTCAATGACATGAGAATTTGCGTGCTTGAAATACATTAAAAATTTGTTTTATTTATATTAAGGGATAACTAATTGCATTGAAACCATAGAGATAATTTTGGTAACTCATTATTAAGTGTATTTACTAAAGTGTTTACATTAGGATGTAAACAGTAGATGTTCGTGTCATCAGCAAATAGGACAAATGATAATAAAGGTGTTGTATAGGTTAAATCATTAATATATAAAAGAAAACGAAAGAGCCTAAAATTGATCCTTGAGGAACTCCACATTTGGTGGGTAGGAAACTAGACAAAACATCATTATACATTACATATTGTTTTCTGTTAGATAAATAGCTCTCAAACCATGACAATGCAACTCCACGAATTCCATAACAGTAAAGTTTTTTCAGTAAAATTTGGTGGTTCAATGTATCAAAGGCTTTTGATAAATCCATAAATATTCCTATTACATGTTCTTTATTGGCCATAGCATTCGTTATTTTATCATGTAATTGTAAAAGCTTGGTCAGTTCAATGTCCTTTTCTAAAACCATATTGATTTAGATTTAGGAAATGAAAAGTATCTAAAAACTTATAAAGCCTCTTGGAAATATTTTTTCTAAGATTTGGGATATGCTGGGAACTTGAGAAAAAAAATAGGCCTGTAATTGCTAATTTCGTGAGGTGTTTTTTTCAAACAGGATTTACCTCAGCAATTTTCAAGGACTCTGGACATTTCCCGGTATTAATTGATAGATTAAAAATATGAGTTAAAGGACAAGCGATAAAGTGTATGACGAGTTCAAGAAGGAAAGCACTAATTCTATCGTGACCTTGTGATTTACTTAATTTTAGATTTGTTTTGTTTTTTCGGTTATTTCATTAGGATCAGTGGGATTAAAAATACAGTGTTGAATTTGAAGGTTCAGGAAGAAATGTAGTAAAACTTTCGTTCGGTGTATTAAGTTTAGTTGCTAAATTAGGTCCTATGTTTACAAAATAGGAATTAAAGGTATCGGCTACATCTTCAAACTTTATAACTGTATCATCTATTTTAAAATTATCATTTGGCAATTTTTTTAGTTCTTTTTTCAATCAAATCATTAATAATCCTCAAAGTATATTTCATATTTGATTTAACTTTATTAAGTTTGTCGGAATAGTAAATTTTACGAGAATTTCGAATGATGTTAGTTAATTTATTTTGGGTATGTTTTATATTTGTTTTTGTTATGAATAGTTGAGTTCGTTAAATAATATTTCGGGGTGTTTCTTTTCTGTAAATATTTGATTCAGCTGACTGTTTCATTGTAATTTCATTTTAAAATTGGCAAATGATCAGATATGTCAGAATATATTAATCTACTCGTAATGTTTTTATCAAAGATATTAGAAAAAATATTGTCTATAAAGATTGACCGTCAATTCTGGTTGGTTTATTTATATGTGGATAACAACTGTTAGAATAAGTAATATGAAGAAGTGTATCATGGTAGCTACTATGAGATAAAAGGTCAATGTTTAAGTCAACCATTAAATATAAGTGTTTACCTTTCCTGTAAGAGTGTGAAGGCATTTATCTAGATCTTCACAAAATAAATTTGTTTGAATATGTGGGGGTCTATAGATCAAATCCGACAATGATATTTTTCTGTTTGGATTAATGATATCTAAAAAATAATGATTCACTTTGTTGTAACGATATTTATTTTCGGATTTTAAATTGTAAATGTTCGTTGACATAAAATGCGACACCCCCTCTTATTCCTTCGCGATCTAGTCTGATCAATGTATAATTTTGCAAGTTAAATAAATTGGGCGAAGTGTTATGAAGCCAAGTTTCAGTGACACCAATAATAGAAATGGGGAAATTATTTAGAGTATGCAGCAATGTTTGCAGAGAATGAAAAATGTTGCTTAAACTTCTAGCATTAACGTGCAGTAAACTAAATTTATGTTGTGTATTTTGAAAACTTGAAGTAAAATTATCAGTTGTGTAATAGTTACTATCAGAGGATACCTTGTTTGTATTGAAAATGGATAAAAGGTCTAAATCATTATTATTGAACATTGATTATTATTACGATTTTTTTTTTTAATTAAAGGTATAATAACTGGTTTGCATACAAAGATTCTGTGTCGTACTAGTATGATGATGGTAGTAAGCATGGGATGAAAAAAATGGAATGAAGAAATAATGATAAGTTAACATGAAATGCATAAAATAAGAATGTATGATGAAGAGATCCTAAAGCATTTACTAAATGATTAACTTTCATAATGAAAAGCTCACTAATTTTTGAGCATCTCAACCATGAAATACATTTAAAATTACGGAACCTTTAAAAAAACACTTCGTTCCGGCACCACTGCACTTAATGAAAACGTATTTGATGCCTTGATAATAAGTATGGAACATTTATGAGCCCATTTTCCTAAAGTCATCCTTCCTACATGCCCCAAACAAAACAACACAATTGAAAAGAAAAATACTCTAGACAATGGATTTGTAGAAAAGACTTAAGATTATAGGGCTATCAACATGTAGAGAGCTCAGTTTCATAAGATAGAACATTCTCGTTTGAGCCCTCGCCACAATGGACATACACTCATCATGCCAGGTAAGTTTATTATCGATCGTTGTGCCCAGATATTTGTATTTTGGAACAATTTCGATTTTTTTTTTTTTTTTTTTTTTTTTTCAACTTTGATCTTCACTGGTTCGTGTTGTTGTGTATGAACTCTTAGTTCAACAATGATTTCTTTCGTTTTGGACTGATATAGTTGAAGGTAATTATCACCACACCATTTAATAAACTGCTTTATATTTAAACGATAGTTATTTTCATCACCTCTGATCATCCACAATATCATTATTACTAGACGTGCAATCATTAGAATACAAAATATATAAAAGAGCAGAAAGCACACATCCTTGAGGGGCACCGGTATCGATAGATATCGAATCAGATAAAACACCTTGCACTTTAACTCTTTGAGTCCTGTCCGTAAGAAAGTCCTTTATCCACCAAATTAAAGAAGGTGGTACGTTCATCCTAAGTTACTTTTGCAAGAGAATATGGGACTGCATAGTATTAAATGCTGATGAACAATCTGCAAACATGACTTTTGCATAGCATCCAAGTTTATCGGAATGTTGTGCGATTTCTTGAATCAATGTTATGACGGCGTCATTAACGGACTTTTTAGGTTGATATGCGAATTGAAGTTTGTCGAGAAAATGGGATACTAGGGCTTTTTCGTTTGTCACGTCCACATATAGTTTTTTATATCTATCTTACGTATTTTTTACAATATGTGACCAAAACAAATGTCCATGTATTCTTGTGAATTTGGATAAATAAAAATAATTTAATTGTATAGACGACGGCAAAGATGTGACGTCATTTCGGCGATTTGCGCATGCGTCGGGTCGTCTCATGTCGTCAGGCTAAATTTGAGAACGCGTTCATCCACGATTTGAGGTTCGTCAGAAAACTCGAACCCCGTCGTCAAAATGACGTCATCATATATCGCCGCATAAATCAGAAAGGAAAGACAGAAGGAGAAAGTGATAGTATTTTTTTTTTTAATCTTAAGGAAAGTCACAAAAAAGTAATAGAATGGTAAAAAACTAAGAATAATAAAAGATAAGGTGAAAGAAGGAAGTAACAAAGAATAATAAAAACAAAGAATAACATAAGAATAGAAGGAAGGAAAAAAGAATAACAAAAGGAAAGACAGAAATAGAAAGTCATAGAGAATAGATAAGAAGAGATAGAAGAGAAGATGGAAGATGGAAAACAAAGAATAACATAAGGAATGTTAGGATAATATGAGGGAACGATTAAAAACAAAGAATTACTTAAGAAAAGGTGATAGAAGTAAAAAAAAAAAAAAAACAACATAAGAAAAGAAGGAAGAAACAAATAATAACATAAGAAAAACAGAAAGAGAAAATTATAGAAAGAAAACAAAGAATAACTGAACGAAAGATTTATAAACAATGATAGAATTAAAGGCGAAGAATAACATAAGAAGTAAAAGAAGGAGAAATTGAATAAACGCGCGCGGAGGCCATTCCGTCATCGTGTAGAGAACGGGCGTCGGATAAAAACAGGGCGGGTGTCTGACGCAAATTCGCATCGTTAGAGGACGGGAACGCCGTCCACGTCCACACAAACGAAAAGCCCCTACTGATGGGAAGAAAAACTGCATCACGAGTCTGTCAAAACATTTCATAATGATCGAGGTGAGCGCGATTGGTCGATAATAGCGAGTTTTCGCTCAGCAAAGGACATTCCTTCTGCGACGCAAATCACTCATGGTTACGCCCGTCGCACACAGACCGCCCTCGTTACAATACGTGGTTTCGCTTTTCGGTGAACGCGTACGTATAGTACGGAGGTATTGCATTTGCAATGACAAAAAATAGGCAAGTTTTGTAATGTAACCAAATGTAATGCATACGTCTTTGTGAAGTGCCTCGATACAAACTCTTTCATTCACCTCATAAGAATAATAGTATTCCAAAAGACAGAATCCAAACTGAATACATTAGTTGTTGCCAGTTCGACAAACATAATTATGGGGTATTTCGCAAGCTCATTGCGGAAAGAATCTGCGGTTCGTGTGCAAAATCTAGAAGCTACTATAGTAACAGCTGGGTGACCGCTGAGGTATGGAATCCAGAACGGTTTTTGGCCAAATCTACGGGCGTTCTCAATGACGCCCCAAGTGAATAAACCAGCAATCAGCGAGCTTATACCAACGATGATATGGGTATTTCGTCGTTTATAACGAAGAATGACGAATTTCAATGTGCAGGGGCGGATCTAGCTTTTTGCAACGGGGGGGGGGGGGAGGTAAAAGTTGAAAAAATCGCGCCAACCAATATTTCGCTGGGGGGGATAGGGCGGTAGTGAGCACTATTTTTTGTTTTCATTTGAAAAAAAGTGCCAACCAATATTTCGGGAGGGGGAAGGGGGGGTAGTGAGCACTATTTTTTTTTTTTTTTTCATCTGAAAAAAGTTCCAACCAATATTTCGGGGGGGGGGGGGTAGAAAGCACCCCAAAAAAGGTTTTTCTTTTGGGGGGCCAGCCCAAGAGGGATTTAAACCATACAATACCCTTGTATTTATTGTACTAAACCAGTTAAAAATAACCAAAGAGGACTATAATGTACAAATTGCTTTGCCTGGCTGCACACGACATGTGCGGGAGTTAATAATGATCTATATGATGATATATATTACGAATTTCTGAATTGGAAATTTACATAATGCATATTCAATGCTTACCTTTTGCCAATTCTGAACCTAATACTGTATGCACAAGTCACAAGCCTGTACATCGTGCGACCTGTACAATAAAATCGGGTCATTCTAATTCTATTCATTCGTTGAAGTATACTGATTTTGATGAAGATGGTTTCAAATGTACACATCTTAACATTCGTAGTCTGTATAGAAATATTGATGAAATCAGAGTTTTCGTGCATGACAATGACATACATGTTCTGGCCTTGAATGAAACCCCGGCCCCCCCCCCCCCCCCCCCACTCAGTGTTATTTAGGGTACGCATATGCGTGTTCCAACCGCCCCCCCCCCCCCCCCCCTTTTCAGCAAAAGTCCGGTGTGTAAAGTCAATACGGCTCGACCTTTTTCTTTTGTATACGAGCCTTTTTCAGCACCCCCTTTTCAGCAAAAGTCCGGTGTGTAAAGTCAATACGGGTCGACCTTTTTCTTTTGTTACGAAAAGGACATTTTGGCAACACGCATGCGGTCATTTCGAAACCTGAGTGGGGGGGGGGGGGGGGGGGGGGCCGGGAATGAAACTCTTCTCGATGTGTCTATTCGCGATAACGAACTTCGTATACAAGTTTATGATCTGATTCGTAAAGACCGAAATCGCAATGGAGGCGGGGTTGCTATTAAATCCAAAGCTCTATTTCGTATGAATTGGTTCTTTCGGAAGTTCTTAACCCGCTTAAACTTTTACTATTAAATCAGAGTGCGACCGAAGTTTTCCACTCCGTTTTTATTTCTGTCATGGTATCGCCCTCCAGATAGCAAAACCGATATTTTGGATAAGTATGAAAATGTGTTAGCATTTGTCGATACTTTTCACTTAAATGTCATTGTGATGGTAGACGTAAACTATGATATACGGAACATACTTGCAAAGCTATTGTTTCCTTAAATTATAATGAGTTTAGTGTATATAAATGTAATGGCATGTCAAACCATTCAAAAGGGGATATGACCCGATTCTGATAACTAAAATCTTTTGCTTGTAAATACACAGGAAAGGGGTTAATTAACAATCAAAGAAACCAGACTTTCAAATTGAAAACCCCCGGAATGATATCAAGGACGGCATTTGTTCCCTCTTGAAACCCCGAACATACCCCGGTGTGTGCAGCTGAATATACAATGGCGTCTTATTTTGTTTACAAGCAACAGATTCCTTTATTTTGGTATCGCTGCATTTGTCATCAAAATAAAACCATGCACGGGGTTTAGAGTGAGGCAATATATTATACATTTAGCCTGACGGTAGTGAAGCAAGAGAAAGAACTCAAGAGAAGATGGCAACACAGGCACTGAAAATGTGTGAGATGACATGGGACATCGTCTGCTTGTGCAAGTCATGTCCGTTCGGAGAGCTCTTCAGGTGCTATGCCGGGGCTGTGTTTAAGCGTTTTGTAATTTTTAATAATCATTACTTCGAATGTTTCCAAGCATTGAATTTTGATAACCTTGTCGGATCAAAGTTTCAACTTTGCAAAAATGAAAATAAAGTTAGTTTTTAAAATCAATGAATATTTACTTTAATAGCAGTCTGTACACACGAGTTACGCACACTACCAGGAGCTTTATCATATGCTTACAAATGCTGCTGAAGTTATCAGATCTTATGGAGTGATTAGTGTTGGGTTAAAGGGATCCGGTAACTTTGTCTCAGATTCTGAAATAAAATTCTGGATTTAGCTCATGATGCAATGATAATTATAAACCTTTAGGTCAGTCGGGAACCCCATGACTTTTACAAGCCGATCGCCTGTCAGATTATCAAGATATTTATGATTGGAATTACACATTTTGAAAACCGTTCGCCTGACGGTTTTCATAACACTACAGTCTATTGGGGAAACGAGTATGGTAAAACCGGTCACTCAAAGATTTTTACTTTTTTGAGGCACTTCTTGATCATTTTGAAGCGCAATTTGTTTAGGGCTTAAATATTACACCATATCACAGACATTGATAACACGTAGGGCCGCGTATCTCAGATTTAACATTGTTTAACGATCCCTTTAAGTGATCATGGTCTATGTTACTTCATTCTGAATTTTAGATCGGTACAAATTCCTAAAAACCATCACCTCTAGGAATCTTAAATATGTAAACCTCGATTCTTTTCGTAGTCATTTGTCTAAACATCCTTGGCATGAGATTAATGCTGCCAACAACATTGATGAAGCTGTTAACCTGTGGGAATCATTTTTATTGGATTCTATCAATGAGTTTGCCCCCTTTTAAAAAGAAACGCATTTGTCATCAACTAGCTCCTTGGTTGAATACAGATATAAAAAAATTGACAAAACGAGATGAATTGAAAAGAAAACCTCAAAACATAGCGATGAAAGCATTATGAATAGGTATCGAAAAACAAGAAACTTAGTTACCAAAATGTGTAGGCAGGCAAAAAAGGCTCATTTCACTACATCTGGTAAAAATGTTTGGACAGTACTAAAACCTTTACTGCCATCTAGAAAAACTAGTAACAGTGCCACTGATGGTAATAATGTTTCTTCAATAGCCGCCAAATTCAACGATTTCTTTGCTAATGTTGGCCCAGAACTAGCTTCTGCTATTCCAACTTCAAATACAAATCATGGTGACAATGTCATGAAGAGCTCTTTTAACTCATGTATTGAATTTAATCCTGTTACAGAGGAAGATGTTAAGAAGATAGTCTTAGGGATGAATAATAAAAAGTCTATAGGTGTTGATAATATTTCTATGATTATGTTGAACATGGCAATTCCTACTATTTTACCATCACTGACACTCATATTTAACAGATCATTATCTGAACACATGTTTCCCACCAGATGGAAGATATAGATAATACCTGTTCATAAATCGGATGTTAAAACATCACCAAATAACTACAGACCGATATCTATTTTACCTTTAGTATCCAAAATCCTCGAAAAAATAACTAGTTCTAATACAATTAGCGGATTATTTAAATTGCAATAATATTTTGTCCGAAGCTCAGTCAGGTTTCAGAAAGAATCATTCGACCATTACCACCCTGGTAAAAGTTACCGATGTTTGGCTGACTGCTATAAACCACCGTTTGACACCGTTGATCCTGATATTCTTTTGAACAAGCTATCTATGATTGGTGTATCATCTGATTGTTTATCATGGTTTAGTAGTTACTTAAAATGTCGTATATGTACCCAATTAACTCATCTACATCATCAGAGTCAGATATAGATTACGGGGTTTCCCAAGGATCTATATTGGGCCCGCTTATGTTTATAATTTATATTGATGATATTGTAAATCATCTAAAGAAATGCTCTGTTCACTTATATATGCTGATGACACAGTAATTTATTTCTCACACAGAAACATTCCAACTATAGAGTCCGTGTTAAATTCTGAACTTAACAGAATATTTTATTGGTTGTGTATCTCCAAATTGAGCCTCAATTGTGAGAAAACAGTAAGCATGTTATTTGGCTCACACAGAATGTTTACTCAATGTAGCAAGCTGAACTTGAATGCAAATGGGATAAATATACGACATGTAAAATCTACGAAGTATCGTGGTGTGTTGTTAAATCCTAGTTTAGAGTGGAATTTGCATATTGATGACATGTTTTCTAGAATAAGTAATCTCATGCGCTTATTAGCTCGATTGCGTCATAATGTTGATCTATCTAATATGAAAATTGTGTATAATGCCATTATTCTTCCTATTTTTGATTATGGTGATATTCCATATAGTATATCACCATAGTCAAAAATAGGAAGAATATTTAGCACAGGCTGTTCCAGCCTGTGCTAAATATGTCAACTCTGTACAGAAACTTCAAAACAGGGCAGGTCGAATCATAGGAATAAGTCCCTACAGTCATGTGTCAATCAGGGAATTACATGCTCGCTTAGGCTGGAAATCTTTAACAAGTAGACGTTACTGTCATCTGAATACAATGGTTTATAAGGCTTTAAATGACATTGCCCCTCCGTATTTAAAAGTCTGCTTCCAATATTGTAAATACAACTATTCGCTTAGGTCGCATGGAAACTTATTGTTGGCAAAACCCAGAAAAGTAAAACGTGCGTTCTCTTACAGAGGTGCAATTCAATTCAATAATCTCCCCGCAAATCTAAAACTCCCTTGTAGTCTTAAAGTATTTTCATAAAGGCAAATTGCCTTCGTCCCCGATTTTTCTCCTCTCCCCAACCCTTCCGTTTCTCCAATATATTTCCCCTCCTCTGTTTCTCTTCTTTCGCCTTTCATGTACGTATTCCCTGTCATTTCTTTCTCCCTTTTCTCTTCCCACCCTTCATTCATTCCTTGCTGTCCGATTCCATTTCCCCCGCTTCCCGACCACTTTTCCCCATCCTTCCCTCTTTGCTTCATTCTCTACCGTCCCTCTCATATTTATGGTGGCTCCTAAGGGACACGCAAACGCAAAATTTGACGTATACCTATGCAAAAAAAAAATAGTTTTTGTACGTCCAAGACGTGTAAATCCACAAAATTGACGTATACCTTTGCTTGGTAATTTTTTCGTTTTTCTGTACTCAATGGCCCTGAAGGGACACGCAGACATGAAAATCTGCGTCCGATATTCACGTATGCGTCTCCCAAAAGGGACACGCAGACGCGAATATTGGACGCGAATTTTTTTTCCAGTAAGCTGAGCACCATGAAAATAAGCGCACATGTGTTTGTCTGTGGCCTATTACTGATAAAGGGATTACCAGCTGGTATCTTATACTCATTCGTATACGTCAATTTTGTGGATTTTCACGTCTTGGAAGAGAAACAGAGGAGGGAAAGATATTGGAGAAACGGAAGGGTTGGGGAGAGGAGAAAAAAGAGTAAGCTGAGAGGGGGTGGAGGAGAGAAGAGAAGAGCCGAAGGGAATTGATAGGGAGGTGGTGAATGGGAGTGCAGATGAGAAAACAGAGGGATGGTAAGGAAGGGAGCGCGGGATGGAAAGAAGAAGTGACAGTGAACAGATATATGGGAATAATAAAGGGAATAGATTTTGAGAAGAGGTGGAAGAGGTTGACGAGATGAAAAACAAGAGTTAGAGGACGGGAGAAAGAGCTATTTCAACTGATAAAAAATGTCGTTTCCAGACAGATTGGAACACATGTATATTGACGAACCAATTTTACAACAGATATGGGGATCTTAGTTGAAACGGGTTCAATTTGGTGCACCTTCGTGAATATTAGGGACTGTTAGATTTGCGTGGACTGATACGTGTGACGTCCATTCAAGGCAGTGCATTAAAAGGACGTCGATCGTAACAATCCACGTTGTCGTTGTGCAAATTTAAAAGTCCCTATTATACGAGCCGACAGTTCATAATAATATGCCTACATCACCTGTGTATTCTACAGACACGTCTGCATGGATCCCGAAATAAGTAGGGTCGGTTGGCACTAGTGCAGCAAAGCAGTATTGGGTAGAGTAGTTAGCTAGTAGGATAAAGACCAGACTCCCACATGTGTAGGTGTCACCACAGTTAACAATGCTGTTAGCTGCCTCCGTGGCATCCACAGTCGCTGTATGAGTCCCTCCATTCCTGTCAACTGAGGTGACCGTCACGTTGGCTTTGGTGACCTGGATGGTGTCTAGTGAGCCTTCTGGACACGCAGGGAATGTTGGATCGCACGGATTTGCCCCAGTTTCTGTGAGGAAAATTAAAAATTATGAAACAATTTGAACTTTCTTGGGTTCATTCTTATAATGGTTTTAAGATTGGTATTATTAACTTGATATTATTATCATTAATTAATGATATTTTCTTTCTTTTTCATTTTCATTATTGTTATCCTTTTCATCATTGTTACCATCATTATATTTTTGATCATTATCATCATCTTTATTGTTATTGTCATTTGTATTACTGTTATTATTATTATCATTATCATTCATATTAACATAAATATTGTAATATTATTGCTCCTGTTATATATATATATTTAATTTGGTACTTTCTGATATCGAATATTATCAATATCACTAAAGGGTAACAAAAATGATATTTCAAAATCAAAACCACAATTGCATAATCCCTTCTTGTAGTTTTCTGAGTAAAACATTTGACTACCAGGTAATAACAGAGCAAAAATGTATTTAATTTCCATAACCTAAATGGTCCTTCTACATATTTAATTGCATTCAGAAGACTGGTAAAAGTATGGCATGAAAGTACATTTGTAACCATTCAAAGAGATACAAGATTCTTCTTCTTCTACTATTAATATAAATAAGTTGTAGTAGTACTACTACTACTGATACTACTACTTCTTCTACTACTACTACTACTACTACTACTACTACTACTACTATTACTACTACTACTACTACTACCACTACCATCACCACCACTAATACTGCTTCTACTACTACAACTGATACAACTACTATCTTGTGATAAGGGTTTACCTATTCATTCGAACCCTTCTTTTTTAGTCGGTTTGAAAAAATACTCCGAATTCGTGCAGTAATCCTGGAACGTCCAAATAAACTGCTTGGAGCCAGAAGGGCTCATATGATATAACAGAGAGGTAACACCGTTCTTGTTCTCAACATATGAAATGCTAAGCTAACTATAGTCATTTGTCATTCAAATTTATCGATGGCCATTCAACTTGCTATACATTTTTGTCGGATTTCCGTTCAATTCACCCGAAAATAGTCTGCAAAATTTCATAATCAAAATCGTCTTCGTCATGTTTTGAGTGGTAATCTGAACATATTTGTTTTCACGATTTAACATGCTTATTCATTCATTATTAAAGGTGAATTCCACCCTGGTATGCATTTCTTTTTAATAGAATAAGAAAATTAAGTGAAACATATCAGTGAAGTTTCGAGCAAAATCCCATGGAAAAAAAATAAGGAAGATATAACATTTGGACATTGTAATCGATCAAGTATCTTGCGATTAACCATTTAACCAATCAATGTGTTTATCTCACCTTCCTGCTTCTATTAGTATTATTAACAAATAAATACCAAGGTGGCCTTTCCATTAAAGGCGATTCCAATTCACCTATTGAAATACGCAACCATGACATTGATTTAGTACGTAAAACCGGTAAGGAATTTGCCCTCAACTTGACTTTCAAGAAACTCTTTCCGATTGTGTATAGCCAGTCACTAGTAGCGACATCAAAGGGGGGTACCTTCAACCTGCCTCCAAACATTTATTTTCCATGTACACTTCACAGGTAACAATTTGGTACCTTGTTTTTCTTTAGAAAAATCAACAACAAATGTTACGTGAAATTCAAAAGTACGCAGAGACAAGCTAACTTCAGCCTCAGGGAAAATCGGGAATTCAATTCAATATTCAATTCAATGTGGGTTATTAAAAATATAAAGTAGTAGTCCAGGGAGTGATTGCACAATGTTTACAATGTAAAAATGGTCATAACATAGGATCATCGATTACAAGAAAAAAGAAAATCATTAAGAATTTAAATTACAAAGCCATAGCAAATCAAAATCACACACTCATACAACAAAGCGTTCATCATTTTGCAAAACAGAAGCAAATTATATTTTTGTCCGAAAAATGAGTGATTAATATGGCAGTATAATAATTATTTCTAATTTAAATTTAGTTTTTAAATTTACAGAGGGTTAGTCTGTTTGATGTGAATTTCTTGAATCAAATAAAATGTTATCATCCTTCCTCCACCTCACAGGCAGGGGCGTACGCAGGGGGGGGGTTTTGGGGGTTCAAACCCCCCCCCCTTTGGTATTTTAATGTATGTAAACCCCCCCTAAAAAAACCTAAAACCCCCCCCCCCCCCTTTGGTTTTTTTTTTTTTTTTTTTTTTTATTATAACAAAAAAAAAAAAAAAAAAAAAAAATTATACCCACGGCTAACCTAAATAAGGTGACCTTACCCCCCCCCCCCCCCAACGCCAAAAAATGTCAAATTTTGAAGTTTTGAGACCAAAAAAAAAAAAAAAAGTGTCCGCTTACCCCCCCCCCCCCCCCCCCCCCCCCCCCCCCCCCCCCCCCCCCCACCCCCCCCCCCCCCCCCCCCCCCCCACTGAGCGACTTTTCGGCCGGCTCAGTCGTTGCGATTTTTTTTTGACCTCCAAAAAATAAAACAAAAAGTGTCCGCTTACCCCCCCCCCCCCCCCCCCCCCCCCCCCCACTGAGCGACTTTTCGGCCGGCGCGATTTTCAAATTTTCGGGAGCAAAATATTTTAAAACCCCCCCCCTTGAAAAAATCCTGCGTACGCCCCTGCTCACAGGCATGCATTAGGAGCGGATGAGTTACTACTCACATGGACCTACTACGAATGGACATTCGACGAAGCAGTCCCTTTGATCTTAAACCTATACTATGTAGTAGGTTCATGCTACTCTGCGTCCTATATGGGTGTCTTTATGTGGCGATTTTGTAACGAAGGGTGGCGCTATTTTGGGAAAAGCAGCGTGGTTATTCTGATCGTCAGATGCATAAAGACATATTTCGTTCGAAATAGATGAATAAATTGAACAAAATGCATCGACATTTTCTTCATTGTTACTTGTATTCATTACTGGACCCTTTCTTTAAAATGATCATGGCAATCATAGAAGTGTGATATTGTAGTTGGGTGTCATGTTTGAAAAACGCCCTGAAAGGCTGCTCTATTTGAGTTCTGGTCATGCAATTGCACTGTAAAAGAAACAGTATAGAAGGAATTAAAAAGTTTGATCGTGTAGCAATTAGGTATTGGTGTATACTGCGATTTGGGGGAATCGTCAAAAAGATAAATAGTTGGCAAAATATTGCGTATAGTCACATGCACTGTAGACAGAAGTGCGATAATTATGGGACTACACAAACATGTGGCATAACAATAGTGGTCCACAACCTTTACCTGTTGATTGTCATATTTCGAATATGAGGGCATTTGAAGGGCCATTCTTTTCGGTTTACTTTTTAATGATACTCTTCCACACTAACATAAACAGAATTAAAAAGCTCACAAAATATTGTTCACCTTACTCAGAACTCCCCCTTGCCTTCTCTGTAATGCACAATGAGTTTAAGGATTTCAATAGCTTACCTAGACGAAGTTGGTAGCACACTGATTGCGACTTGCATCTCCGTATTCCCTGCATCAGAAACAAAAATAATAATTTTAGAAAATTAAAAGAGTGTAAATAACAAGAGTAAATTCCAACACTCGGGACCCCTCTCCCCCTTCCTTGTATTTAATGGAAATGTCGCTGTAAACAGATTTATCACGATTGCTTGATTATGATATGGCAAGTGCACGCGCGTTTATTAGCCGAAATTAGCCGCATAATATGCTATTGGGACATTTTTTTAAAGTGTCCATCTGGAGGTAAATTCCCCGAATTAAGGGTTTCGGAAACTCAAGCCAAGATTTAAAAGCATTAAGAAACAAAGAAAGAAGTCCAACAATAGAAAAATCCTAGATTTTGTATACCTTAAACATAATTTTAGATATCAAGTAATAATTGTTCTCCCGAGCTCATAATTCATAAAACCCTACCGTAAGCCCTACCTGTCAACTATGTGCTATTGCCTTAGTTGACAACGAGCTTTAATAGTGAGGTTTTATGAATATGGGCCCTGGGCTCCATATATTTCCAAATAAATTCGTTTAGTCTGAATGCAAATTGCACACATTATGTAATGTAAGGCAGGACAGGCAATAATGTATGTTCTACCTAGTTACAACTAATGTATGCAGTTCGCATTCTAACGATTGAAATACAATGATATACATAGAAACGGGTGAATATAATGCCTCGTTGCTGAGTAAACTTGTATAAATTTGAATACATATCGAAAATGGCTTGTTTTCCTTAAAGTGCTACTACAATGAAAGCTCGTTGTATCCATTTAGTTATAACGGTAATTCAAAATACATAGGGGGCAAATTTTTTGAGACATGGGATGTTGTAAAAGGTCGTTAGGTATCAACGTGTTCAGGAAACCTCTCTGCACCATTTCTACGTGGACTACCATGACAATATATCGCTGGAAAATAATGACATCCATGACTAAAATCAATAGAAATGTTGGGGTGGGGACATTTATCTGTGTAGGGCAGGGTGTGTGTTCAAAACTGTTGTAGGCTATCTGATATTCATTATTTCTCAGTCTGAATCATGAAGATAATGAATGATGGGGTTTGGATTATCCCCCCCCCCCCTATTCTGTGAATTAATCCTTCTAGAGCACTTTATGCAAATCAATATTCATAAAGTAAATTGCAAACGAAAATCTTCAGAAGGCATTTACAATTTCTTGTTAGACCATAGTACAAAATAAAAAAAATCTTTCTTACTTCTTGCCGCCCCCCCCCCCCCCGCCCCTCCTCCAAACTTGTTTAATTTATTTATTTGTTAATTTGCGATACTAGGGCGGTTCAAAACGTATACGCCTGGTAATCTTTTGGGCGGATATGGTCTCTTGAACACATTGATACCCAACAAACTTTTACAAAATTCCATGTCTCAAGAACTGGTTATGCCCCCTGTCTAAAACTTAAACAACAAATTTCAGAATCCAAATGTAAAAATATTCTCCTCTATGATACAATCGAATTAAAATACATGTTAAAGAAGAAACCTGTTTCCCGAGGAAGTACTTTGGTAACACACACACGAACACCCACACTCACGCCTGCACATAATTTCTGTAATTATTCTTTGAGCTCAATTGTTCGTGTTTCGTTTTCTTTTCATTTATCATACAGTGCGTCCCAGAAAATACAAAATCGAGAATTATCGATGTTTTATCATAACTTTATCATAATTATAATTAATAAATGACACATATTTGTAAAACCTAGATCCTCTTTTTTCATTTGATGCAACTCATATCATACATATTCCACGCATGAGTGATTAAAAACAATTTGAAGAGAGAAAACCAAAAAGTCATTTGGCGGGCGGTATCCGAATGTTAGAGAGAAAATCACATTTCTAGAAAGTACATATTCTGCCCTTTCATATGACACCTCAATCAGGAAAAATGAGCCAGGAATAACAAAGTTCTGTTCGCTTAAAGTTGTGCTTACATTTCCATAATTTGATTAAACGATTTCGTTTTCATTGGCTTCCTGCCGTAGCAACAAACAGAGTTGACTAAAGGCCTAACTCCTTTTCGTTGACGATCAGCCATGCACAAAGAAGACGAAAGGCTTGTTGCATGGCTGATCGTGAAAACGAATGTGTTTAATTAAATTATGGAAATGCAAGAATTACTTTATAAAAACAGAACTTTGTAATTCCTTGCTCATTTTTCCTGATTGGGGTGTCATCATGAAAGGGCAGAACATGAACTTTCTAGAAATGTGATTTTCTCTTTGAAATTGAGATACCGCCCGCCAAATTACTTTTTGGTTTCCTCTCTTCACTCTTTACAAATATGTGTTATCAATTAATTATTATTGTGATTAAGTTATGATAAAACAACGATAATTCTCGGTTTCGTTTTTTCTAGGACGCACTGTATAATCGGGTTTATCATGGAATAATTCTTCCTCGTGATTCTTTTCTTCAGAATAAAGTTATATTTCTTTCAAATGATACATGGAATTATTAAGAAAGAAATGACGCATGAATGTGTTAATCATTTATTATGACCTGTCAAGGCACACCCTAGGTAGTCCACGTATCCAAACATTGGCAGAAACAGATCTGAAATGTTTAGGCCTAAGATCAATGTGCTGTCATCTACTAATTATATATATATATGTGGATTTCATTTTTGGTTTACCCATATTGTGCATTATGTAAGGGATGACCCAGGTAGGCTTGTCTTATGGAAGTATTGAACTGCTGACACTCATGCACTGAAAATATAAGAAGCTATAAACAAAGTTGACATGGAGCTTTTTAAACGTAATATTTCACATAATGTACATTATTTCTCATACGTCACCGTGAAATATGCATACGAACTAAAATCCAACATCACATTGTAAAAAGAAATTCAAAGAAAAAGGTCAACCCATAATGCTAAGTAATTTTTTTTTAAGTATCTTTAATTTCTGCTTATTAGAAAGAAATTCGTATCCAAAAATGAGTCCATGAATTATTCGTAATTATACAAAACGATGTTATTTCGAAATGTGTTGAATTTGTATTTTAGTTAACTGAAATAACATTGTGACAAGGTAATTTTTTATTTTTTTTTTAAAGATAATTAACAAACAAAAAGAAATCATGGCAGCTCTTGTTTTTTTTCTCACCTGTACACATTTTTCACATTTCTCCACATACAGATATAACATATGTTAGTTATTCAATAAATTACAAATAACGTTATTATCATCTAGTTTCATCGTCTTTCATGTTCAAATTTTAAATTCATTATCAATGAAACAAATACTTCCGTACCATATAAAAGGACAGGTTTAAAAAGAGAATTAAAAAAAAAAAGTTTTCTTAATATTCAAGAGATGCTCCCTAAATGACTTAAATGATCGAAAAATAAGCTATTTAGATTTTTCTGCCAGAGGTATCAATGTATTACTAAATGAACCACATGTATAATTATTATAATTAATAAATAAATTTACTGCCTGCTTTATAACTTCAATTTCCTCACCATTCATGTTAAAGCTATGTTGTTTCAACAACTTTCCATTCTTATTACAAATCAATATTTTGTCGGATTTCCGATTAATTTGTCTTACCCGATAATATTCTGCAGAATGTCATAATCAAATTCGCCTTTGTCGTGAATGTGAGAAGGAAAACAAGTCAAAACAAATTCCCGCAACAAATTCATCAGATTGCTTGAATAGTCATTCTCGGTCGTAACAATTCTTTTAAGTTGTAATCTAAATATGTTTGCTTTCACGATTTAACATGCTCATTCATTCATTGTTAAATGTGAATTCCTTTCATTCCATTCTGATTACAAATCAATATTTTCGTTTTCATAATATTTACTTCGAGTTACCTTTTCATACAGTAATCCCGCAAAAAAGTCTGCATTCTGTTTTTAGTTTTGGATATTAATACAATATTATCCGCGTACATCAAACAATTCACTATATGTCCCGTTTAATTCTACTGGATCAGTAGAAGTTGTTTATAATTCCTGTGGAAATTAATGAAGGTGAATATCATATATGGGGGGCTAGTTGTACAACGCTGTTTCACTCCACAACTAGATTGAAAGCATGGGTTAATTCCTTCGTTTTAATAGTAAGTGACAAAATACTTGCTTTCTTATACATGGTAGTAATAACACCATTACAATTTCCTCCAATACCATAGGTCAACCATTTATAAAATAATCCTTTTAGCCAGACACTATCAAAGGTCTTGTGTAAATCTATAAAACACAAATAAACATTAATTTTCTGACTTACGTCCTTAGCTGTCCCATGTCAATCTATTGTTTTCCCTGAAGCCTGTTTGGTTTTGGACATATAGTTTATTTTCTACTTAAATATGTAACCAAACGTCTGTTCAAAATACTACTAATTAGTTTGCCAACAGAGCACGAGAGAGAGAGATATACCCCTATAAAATGTTTTTTGCCGGCTTTCAGCATTTCATTCAAAATTTGATCACAGCCTGTTGCCTTATTTAGTTTTAATATTTTTGAAAACAAATAAATACCTCAGAAGATGTAATAAAAAAAATCCAACTTAACAAAACTCTTTTTAAGTATTTCATCCTGTAAATGATGGTCAATGAAATAAGCATTATTATTCGGAACGTTTCCACTAGTGATTAAAGGGCCACTCTAACCCAACTAACATAGCCTTTCAAACCATGAATACACCTCTTCTTGTTAATATTCCAGCTTCTAATTTTCAGAAAATCTCTAAATTGACCAAATATTGAAAATAGCCATGCGATTTTCACAGATCTCACGCTTTCTGGGCTACGCCCCTCGAAAAAAGGTAACACTGTCACGTGGTTTGATGACGCATCTGACGTCATTGCGGGCATGTCCGATTTGTCCTACAACTAAGCATCTACAATCTCATTGTAATTCATAAATAAAACGTACTGGGATTATAAAGTGCATATTATTTTTCGAATAAATGTCTTTTTTTCAAAAAATATCATATTTGCCTTTTTAAAGACATGTTATGCAGTGACGTCATAAACAGTTGCGCAATACAGTTCCGAAACTGAGCTTTTCTGAGTGTTCTGAGTCTTCATTTCTAAAGCTAGATTCCAGAATTGATGATTTCTAAGAAAAATCAATGTCATGTTCGGAATTTCCGTCAAAAATTATTCTCCATGTCTTGTTTTCATTTTTTAGCCCGTTTTGGTTAGAGTAGCACTTTAATTTACGAAACTAATCATACCATACTATTGGAGGTTTTTTTTTAGAAGGTTTTAGATATGTAGTCCATTAAAATCATCAATTATATTCCATCAGTCACGTAAATTTGTAGCTTTTTCTAAATACAAAATACATCTTTCTTACATTTCTATCGAATGGCTTACTGCAAACCGCTCGGCATAGTTTCTAAACTCTTTTTCCCTATTCCATATTTTTAAATTGTGAACAATTCAACCACTGACTGCTTAACACAGTTAGCATTAGACTATTAATAAATGATAAATGAATAAGTTGATTATTTTGAAGCTTACCATAGCGAGAAATCCCAACAAAGCGAGGCATACTCTCAGACGATTTGAGATTGTTCCATTCATGGTGGTGTCATGGACATCTCACACCTGGAGATGGGCAGGTGCCACATGCAGAAGACCGCTGATGAAAAAGACTCTTTCCTGAACCCTTGTTAACTTCAGTAAATAAAGTAGGTAGATTGATATAACAGTCCCGGTGTGAGATAATTAAGTGTACTTTTCAGAGCATGCGATGTTCGTCAAAATTAAAGTCAAACAGATACAAATAAAACCAAATGAATACATGTGGTGTAACAATCGAATTTTGCCAGAACTAAGAGCAAACGATATTCGAAAAATGAATAAATAGTTGGTTTTCAAGCGACACAGCTCATAAATACATAAATCACAAATTGACACTTTCACGATCCAGTTGGATTTCTAGTCGATCCGTTCAGCTTGGAATTGGTGCAGCAACTGAATTATTCCCAGGAGAGCGGGATGCTAAAAATCTTCATTTAATTCATGTGATTAGTGGAAACTAGTATATGTTCACACCGCCGTCTGACTGTTGTGGCGATTTAGCCAATGAGAGTGCGTACTTTTATATCACGTGATACGCTAAGGTTATCGCTATTTCGTCTCGCACGGATAGTTTGGTTATTGGAACTGCTGTCTGGGATGTAAAAAAACAGCAGCACTGTGGTTTGTCTGCTTGGCAATATTCGGAGGTGTCGTGGTGCGGTGGTTCATTCATTTGACTATCAATCCAACTGTTAAGGGTTCGAATCTCATGTTCGATGCCCGATATGATGCAAAAGTCAGCGTAGTTTGCTTAGCTTTGTGGTCGTCTGTACAATGTTTCCCCATGAGTGGGAAATGCGTAGACATTGTGTGCGACAAGTCTGAATCCAATGGCTTGGGTAATTATATATCTGTAAAGCGATAAAACATATATTTCATTTTGCCCCCCAAAATTTCGTAAATGGCGCCGAACAATATTTCATATTTCGCTCAGTAGGGAGAGGGGGTGTGTAGTAAGCACTAACATTTTTGTTCTTCATTTTGCCCCCGAAATTTGAAAAATCGCGCCGACCAACATTTCGCTCATGTAAAATTTACGTGTTTTTTTACCCGGAGGGGGCGGGCCCGTCGCCCCCCCCCCCCTCCCCAAGGGATCCACGCCTGCTATAACTTTGATTCCAAAAAGAAACAAGTCAAGAGATTTTCTAAAAAATTGTCGCCCAATTTCCTTCCTTAACGTTATTTATAAGCTAGCCTCCAGTTGTATAACTAAAAGGCTAAAAAGGGATTTTGTCTCACTTGATGAACGGAAATCATTAGTGATTTTTAAAAGGTCGTTTTATTGGGGGAAATATCCTTTTATTATACGACACATTGCTTTACACACCTAAATAATTTTTAACTGAATCTACATCGCCATCAATCTACTTACGCGTAATTTGTTCCCGCTACTGACCGATCAAGTTTAGTTTGTCAGCAAGCCATCAAAAATTGCCTTTAATCATCGAGATTAATATAAAAATGAGTCTGGGTAAAATTGGAGTTACGGCGAGTGAAAGGGAACCATCTCCGTTTACACAATATATAGGATAGACTAATGAATATAGGGTTACATGCTTGTATTGACATTACAGAAGTTTAAAAAAAATAAGAATCAATTCTTTAAAATTTTGAATCAGATTTTACCCATGTTTGATAAACAAAAATAAAAAAAGAAGAGGTAAATCACATGTTTCTCGGACAGAATATGACTCAAAATTTGGTAAAATTATTGTTCCCATGCGTCGAGCAGAACCTTACCAACATACATGTATATTTTTTCCTTTTTCTGTAGCCAACATGGATGACAATTTTACCCAACACTTTTTTAGAATGTATTGATAAGAAAGAATTATAAAATTATTGATCACCCCCAATTATTCTATTGTAAATTCGGTTGATAGATTATATTACCGGTATATGACATAAGATCACCTATTGAGTAAACGATACATTTACAATTGAATTTACCTCGATCAAATTAATAACTTAATCAGACTTAATAGTACAAAGGTACTTCGTTGTGCGTATGCTTACTTGACATGCACGTGCTCAACATCAATAAACGCTTCGTCGATGAAAACAAAAAGTGTTTCCATATAAACTACACCGCATGTCAATAGACTTTACGAACCAAAGCAACATTAACCTCATTAAAGCTTTAAAGACCCCATCAATTAAAATCAGGCTTTTTTGTTCAACAGACTGTATCATAATTTGTACGTGTTATAATTAATCAAAAACTGTAAACGGATTAATTTGGACTGTGAGGCCTAATAATAATAAATCAATCGATCCAGTTTTAAATGGCTTGAATTGTTCGTATCAAATTACAATGTGTTATATATTGTACCCTAAAGACCCTCCTATATTGTCTAAAAGTCGTACTAAGAACATTCAGCAAAATGTACGATAAATCATCTTAAACCATTTCAGCATTTAAGAATCCATAAATCATGTAGGATGTCTTCATTTTATTTCTATACCCAAAAAGATGTGTAGATAATAGCCATTGATCAATCGAAAAGGGTGGGGCACGCACCCCCCCCCCCTCCCCTCCCCCGGGAAAACCCAGTACAGCATGCTTTCAATACATATAAAGTACACAAAATTGTGCTCCCTATTTTTGGTTTGAGACAGTGAGTGTTTTTTTGTGTGTTTTGTGCCACCCCCCCCCCCCCCCCTTCCTCCCCCTTGCTCCCCTTTTGGGGCAAGAAAATCCTGGATCCACCATTGATAACAATAACCAGTATGTTTTGGCAGAAGGGGTTAATGATGTGGGATAGATGAAACGTTATTCGGCTTCAAATAAGCTGACGGCACATAAAGTAATTTATATAATTCTCTGACATTTGTAAAGCTGATGCTAGTCATCGCAAACCAAGTGAATAATAATTGAGAAAATTGACAAAAGTCGGCAAAATTAGATTAAAATTATCTGTCTCTGATTATTGTGATGCTCGTCATCACCAACCAATTGAATGATACATTGCTTTTTATAACCTCTGCACATCTGTATTTGATTTATCGTCATATATGGACAAAAACATTGATCAATTTCAGTCCAGTAAATACCTTTTCAAATAAATGCAGAATGGTTTGAAACATATTGAGTATAGGACTCGTAAACACAAGGTTTTTTTTCTGAGAAATGTTATAAAATATTTTGATGGGAGCACGTTGGTATACTGATGAAGTTTCTCATACAAACACCAGGGTTTCATCCTAGCTTAGTGCTCAAATTGTGAAGGTGCTTTGACCTCACTTCCTCCCAACCGAGGTATAAAGGGAAAAGGTACAAAGCTGGGGTAATTAAAACTGCAGGGGCGACGGGAAGAGCTGCATGGATATTGTGGCTACCTTGGGTAAATAAGACCCAAAATGAGGCCAAATCATTTCAATTATGGACTTGGACCCATTTTCAGGTCGTGCATCCAATTACTATACACACCCACAAACACCAACACACTCACCCCGCACACAGATATATGCCTATGAATATTTATATATATATATATATATATATATATACCGTGTGAGTCAAAAAGAAAAGTTTACACCTAGAAATTTTGGCGCAAGTCGATTTTTGCACTCTCGCAAACAATGCCTCCTGTTCATCCAAGCATTAACACATACCACACAAAAATGATACCAAATGATTTGGAAAAAAACTCTCTTTCATAAAATGTTTAATAATTTACTGTTCATAGTTGATTTTTTAAATAATTAGCAATTTTGTAGGTGTAAACTTTCTTTTGACTCACTCTGTATTTATACATATATGTATATGTGTGTGCATATTGTTAAGATCAAAAGGTGAACCTATTTTGACGGAGCCCCATTATACTAGTGCCCCCTTGATAGATGGATTTCGGCTACGTATGAATAATGATTAAGTTGATGGCAATTGCGTTTGAGTATAGATGTAGGTTTGAGTTGTGGTAGGCGTATTGTAGTGTTTGGCCCCAGGTAATTGGCTTGACCGTATTAAGTCGGCTGGTATTTATAATTCACCACGGAGAAATTGTAAATCGAATAAGAATCTTGCAGTGTCACCAATTAATAAATGGATATGTGTGGAATTCATTGTAATTACAGTACAATCATTTTAAGCTTAATGAAGGTAAACGAAATCAACAAACATAAGAAACAAGTCACAACATTGTTTTTAGGAGAAAAATGAAAAAGCATTTTTATTTTCAAATGGGCTGTCAGTTTATACAACTTTCCGCTAATGAGGAATCTATCAATAATTCATCCTTAATCGTTCACCAAACAGTCTGTTCTGAGGAAAATAAATGAGATTCTATCTTAAATTTAATCAATTCTGACTCCTGTGGAGATTATTGAGTAGTAGGACAAAGTAATTATAAATATGTGAGTTTATATTCCATTTTGCAATACCATAAGGAAAGCGACTTACCGCATTTAATAATCTGAAATTTGACAACTTTTGTTCCGCGAAATGCAATCATAGCTTAAATCCATCTATACATTACGTAACATGTGGCCAAGTTTGTGATGCACAGGATAATGTAGTTCCATATGACCACAGCTATGTGAATTACTTTGAAATTATACATCATTATCTTTCCCCAACTTCTCCAAACTTCTTGTAAACCTTTTAACCTTCGAAATGTCAGTATAAAGTAAATTCCATTATAATTTGTTTGATTATTAAAAACATGCTTGCATAGTGATACTTTCTAAATAAAAAAATAAATACCATAAATGTTTAACACTTTTATAAAGTGAATAAAGGTCACTTTCAGAAGGCATGTTACTCACAGCACACTGTATCGTTAAACTTCTAAGGCACTATTAAGACTTAGTATTTACAATGTCATAATATGTTCTGTCTCTATTAAGCACACCTTTAAAAGTACATTAATTTTGAGACACGGACGAAAATGCCAAATCAAGACACTTTTAAATTTCACCTTTCGGCAACATTTTCTTTGTTCATTTACAATTTTCATTTTACAATATGTAGCTTTGAGATTTGTATCATATTACACATTTGAAGAGCGAAATATCTCCGTCATTTACGTTTTCATAGTAAAAAATATTATACATGATTGAAACTATTTTTCCCTTAAGATATGATTGTGTAATAACTAAAATATTTTACAGAGTCGCCGAAGAAAGAAATGCTGCCATTAGAATACAATACGTCCAATATTTTTTTTTTTTTTTAGAAAACAATGTACAGTGCGTCCCAGAAAAAACGAAACCGAGAAGTATCGATGTTTTATCATAACTTAATCACAACCATAATTAATGAATGATACATATTTGGAAAGCTTAGAGTCTCCTCTTTCAGTTGATGCTACTCACGTGATGCATATTTCACGCATGAGTGATTAAAAGCAATTTGAAGAAAGGAAACCAAAAAGTAATTTGGCGGGCGGTATCTGAATTTCAAAGAAAAATTCATATTTCTAGAAAGTTCATTTTATGCTCTTTCATATGATACCTCAATCAAGAAAAATGAGCCAGGAATAACAAAGTTCTGTTTTTTTAAAGTAGCCCTTATATTTTCATAATTTTAACAAACGAATTCGTTTTCACTGGGTGCCTGCCGTAGCAAAAAGCAGATTTGACAAAAGACTTAACTCCGTTTCGTTGACAATCAGCCATGCATGAAGACTCTCGTCTACGGCTGATTGTCAACGAAACAGAGTTAAGTCTTTTGTTAATTTCGTTTATTGATACGGCAGGCAGCCAGTGAAAACGAATTCGTTTAAAGAAATTATGGAAATGCAAGCACTACTTTAAACAAACAGAACTTTGTCATTCCTCGCTCATTTTTCCTGATTGAGGTGTCATATGAAAGGGCAGAAACTCAATTTTCTAGAAATGTGAATTTTTCTTCGAAATTCAGATACCGCCCGCCAAATGTCTTTTTGGTTTCCTTCCTTCAAATTGCTTTTAATCACTCATGCGTGAAATATGCATTATCTGAGTAGCATCACATGAAAGAGGAGACTCTAAGCTTTCCAAATATGTATCATTCATTAATTATAGTTGTGACTAAGTTATGATAGAACATCGATACTTCTCGGTTTCGTTTTTTCTGGGACGCACTGTATAGACAAAGCAATTTTTTATTTCAGAAGCATGCGATAATCAGCGTATTCCATTTCATTTTTATATGACACAATAAAGCTCGTAAAGAAGATAAATGAAAGAATCCATTATCAATGCTATTCATAAAGTAGATTTCGTACATGACTTGAATTAATTACTCGTTTAATATTCAATATAATTTACATTTATACAATCCTTATTTACAATATAGTTCAAAGAAAGAGATGACCTGCAATGCACTTTCTTCAAATTTGTATTGTTTTAGGCAATCATATCAACAAGCTATTTACACCATAAACGATATATTACAATGTATTCTTCAGTACATAAACAACGCTACATACAAAGCTCTCATTGATTCCGGGAAAAAACAGGAATGTTTTTATCAAGTATTTGTTTCAAATAAATGAATATGTTTACATTTATACCAGGTCCATGGTCCCATTCTCAATACAATTATTATATCACGTTACAGAACATATTTATTCAAATACAATTTAATTGACATTTTTGTTACAAGTATATAAACGACATAGAACAGAGAACAAAATGCGTTTACATGTCAATAATTGAATTGAAGAAGTCTGTACAAATTATATGCAAAGTTTGGATAAGTTCAAGTTCAAGATTACCATTTATCGTCGGTATAATAATAATAATAATAATATCGAATATTTAGGAGCGCTAAAAAACAATAAGTACCATAGCGCTTACAAATACAAATACATGAAAAGAGGAAAAAAAAATACAGTACAGGAAGTATATCACATAGATCATTGGGGAAAAGGTGAGTTTTGAGGGATCTTTTGAAGGTGGCAAGACAGGTAATTTCCCTAATGGAAAGAGGGATGCTGTTCCAATTCTTTGATGCAGCTACTGCAAAACGTTTTTCAGCTGCTGAGAGTTTAGATTTTGGAATGTTATGTTAACATGTGTCGGTTGCTGAACGAAGATTACGAGTTGTATATAAGTGGAGGGTGTCATTAAGATATTCAGGTGCCAAATGATTGAGTATTTTAAAAGCATACAAACAGAATTTAAACAGAACACGTTGATGGAGAGGTAACCAGTGGAGCTCCTTATAAAGTAAAGGTGAAGTATGAGTTCTTGACCCAAGGCCAAAGATTAATCTAGCGGCACGATTCTGGACAGTTTCAAGTTTCCTTCTATCTTTAGCAGATAAAACAGTATAAAGGCTATTGCAATAATCCAACCTAGAAAGAATTAGAGCTCGGACAGCATGGTGACATCTCTTTAAATCAATGAATCTACGAATCCTCCATAAACTGCTGTGATGATAATTACAATTACGGACTACGTAGCTTACATGAGAGGTCAATTCGAACATAGTATCGAAGCATACACCAAGATCTGTAATTTTAGGGGGGAGAGGAATGAATTAACCATTTACTTTAAGCCGTACATCTGATATGTATTGCAGATGGCGAGCAAAAGACCAAAAGGCCATGAATTCAGTTTTGTTATTATTCAGATGGAGATAATTCGACGACATCCAGGTGCTTATCTCTGCAATACACAGTAAGATTTGTTTAAGTGTTTCGTTAATGTTTTCCAGAGAGCGTGGATCAAAAGAAGTAAACAACTGAATATCATCAGCATAGCAAATATACTGTAAACCATGTTTATTAATAATGTCAGATATGGGGGTGATAAATAAACTGAAAAAGATCGGTCAGAGAACTGACCCTTGAGGAACTACAAAATCAGATACCCATGGGTCAGATAATTTCCCAGCTATATTTACTTGTCCAGATAAAAAGAAGAAATGTAATAGACACGAACAATATGGTTTACAAAATAGTGCATCGAGAAAATGATGAAATATGCAATCTACCATTCTTTTTGTTACTTCAAGGCCATAAAATACTTATATGGAAATAAAGAGTAGAGATTCAGTGCCAAATACTGAACATCGTCTGTTAGAGCCAAAAGGGGTCTAAACTCTATGCTTAAAATATAATATTGACTGGCAGGGGGTGTAATAGGGACTTTTAGATTGAGTAGACGAGAACAGCGTGAACGTCCACTGATCATGCGTGTCCATGGCAAGCCATATTAACA
The DNA here is from genome assembly GCA_035222895.1 of Strongylocentrotus droebachiensis. Taxonomy (NCBI): domain Eukaryota; kingdom Metazoa; phylum Echinodermata; class Echinoidea; order Camarodonta; family Strongylocentrotidae; genus Strongylocentrotus; species Strongylocentrotus droebachiensis. The sequence continues at coordinate 85,421 of JAVYIG010003892.1, forward strand.
TTTCGAGAACAAAAATGTGGACAAATAATCACAAGGGAAAACAAAATTTTCGAGAACAAAAAAATTGACCCTCGGTATTGGTGTAATTGGTAACATAATGTAGTCCTCAACAGGGCGAAATGCATTGATAAGAAATATATTAATTTCACCAGCTGGTGAATATAACACTGGAAAGTGACCGGCCAGGAAAATATAACAACTACGATCCTCGCAATTAATATAACGTGACGAGCTCTGGACCAATCACATCTCGGTATCTGTCTAAGCTATCGAATATAATAATATTGATATCCTTCTGGCTCCAGAGAAACGTAACTCAGTTCCCTTAATTTGAGTGGCATACAACTACCATTTGATATCTTAAATCCGCATTTTTTTTTCTATACATTTCAGCTCACACTAATTCGGGCATCGTTGAATTAAACACAACTATTTCAGGGGAGGTATTTTATAGCAAAAGAGGTATAAGATAATATTGAATCGTTTTTCGCGGTCCTTTTCGAGGATGTTTATAAGTTGAGTTCTGGTCATGCAACTACATTGTACAAAAAACTGTGTGAAAGTGATAGGAAAAGATCTATAATGGGCAAATAAGTATTGGTGTATACTGTGAAGTTTTTTAATCGTCAAAGTGATAAAAAAAATTGGCCCAAGTTTGTTGATAGTCTCATGCACTGTACAGAAATTGGATGTATGTGACTTCAGAAACATGCGGAATGAAATTGTGGTCCACAGCCGGTAACTGTTAATTGTCTTATTTTTCAAACGGGTCCATTTGAAAAGCCATCATTTTCCGTTGACCTCTTTTTCAGTGATACTCTTCCACAATAACATAAATAGAAAGAAAAAGCTCACAAATCAATTTTTCCCCTTTCGCAGAGCTCAATCTGCTCTTCAAAAGTTTGATGTGGCGGTTGACTTGGAACTCCTCGAATTTGCCCAAGTGCTATCTGCAACACGACGACTAAGCCGAAGCTTAAGCGCTGTTTTCACCTGGATGAATATCGAGAGAGAAGAATACTGATAAAATGATCGCAAAGACTTTCGCAAAATCAATCCAAGGAAATTTCAGTCTCCTTGTCAATCACCTTTGTCAATTTGCAAACATTTATTTTATTTTTAATTTAGTTACTTATTTGTTTATTTGTTTTGTCATTTTTGTATTTACTTATTCATTAATTTATCTAATTATTCATTCATTCATCTATTTATCTATTTATTCATTAATAACACGATCGCAAAGAGTTTAGAAAAGATTAAACTATCGAAATTCCTACAGCCTTATCTTCTTCTTATGAATATTGCAATTTATTCAAATTTATATATTATGTAATGTGAATGTGATATCTGTGGGCTATATACAAAAGGGGATTAAAGTTGCCTTTCATTTAATTTGCTGGCAGACTTTGCTTTCGTATAGCTTATGCAAAGTTCACAATGAGAACATATGAGTCAAAGAAAAGAGGATATATATGTAGGGAATCGCTAAAGTAAATACAAGGAAATATATAAAAAAATTATTTCAGATATTTGATTTCTATACACTATGAACATGACTGACAAAGAAAGCGGGCAAAATATACAGTTCCTCAAGTAGACAGATGAATATCACTTCACTGCTATTATGTAAAAAGGTGAATATGCATGTTACACCTGTTCTACACATTTGTACATAATACCAGTGAAGGGATGTTCCTTTGTCTACCTCAGGAACTGTATATTTTGTCCGCTTTCTTTGTCAGTCATGTTCATAGTGATAGTTTATCTTAAGGCTTCGTGTGTTTAATAATATTAGCAAATCTCTTTCATCAAAGCTAAACTTAAGCTTGACTTAGCTTATTTCAGTACTCTAAAAATCGACTCTAGATATATTGTATAGTTGATCAGAAATCAATGGTAGTGCTAAAACAAATCAAAGCTCGTACAACATTATAAACAAATTAATTGAAAAGGTGAATTTTCTTGTTGTATAACGTATATATTCAACAAAATATTAAGGTTTATATATCGCCTTAATTTCTCATTTAAGTTTTCGAAAAAGATGACATGTAATCATGGGGTTTTGTTGGACGAGTGTTTAATGGAGTGTACAGATAAGAAAGAACTTACATCCGGAACTAGCAAGCAGTGAAACACCAAAATAGAGACACCCTGTAAAAATAAAATAAAAAGATAAGAGAAAAAAGTGTTCTTGTTAGTTGCTACCTATTGTGATGGTGGAGGGGGTGTACGTATCGAAGGTATCAACAAATGAGAGTAAGTAAGACATTGCGGGGGAGCAAAGCGACCGGTTGGCGAGGGAATCGGGTTGAAAGGCGAGTTTTCGTAAATTTGCTATAGGTTTTCCATGATGTGTCAGGTAAACTGAACTTGACACTTTGGCTGTAAGAGGGGTGCATTTCACAAATATTACACTTGACCCTTTGATAGTTAATGTTTAAAATTCGTGTAACCGACGACCCGACGCGACGCGACACCCGATGGGACGAAGTGAGCCATATTGAAGGGTTTTCGTTTTCCTACCTGGAGGGAGAAGCAGATGATGAAGATGTACTGAAAGCAGATGACAGCATCAGATTGGGTGAAACTGGTGATGGTTCCAGCGATCCAGGTTAAACCAAGGATTGGCAGGAGGATGCATAACGCACGAGCTGTTGCCCTGTTGAAAAGCGAGAAAATTACCGATTAATGATGACAATAATGACGATATGATTTGTTTACCCATGCAGGGTAGCCCCATCATCATTAATATGGTTCTCCCCGATGACCCGGCATTGTTTACCCTGGCTTTGTTTAGAGGGTGCAAATGTAGATCTATAATGTCTTGCAAGAGGATATTCAGCACCTTAACAGGGTTTCTAACCCCATATCGTGTGCTTCTTAGTATTTGAACTCATCCACAGCACCACACATGCATTAATAAAATTGCTATACAGTCAGAGGCGGATAGCAGGATTTTGTAAGCTATGCAAGAGAATCATGACCACCTTAGTCAACGTCATTGATTAATTTACGATAGTTTTTTCTTTGAGGTCTTTCTATATTTCAGTTCACTTTACTTGCAGACATACTTCATGAATACTTAAAGATGTATGGAATATATGTTAAGCTAGAGAAAACCGTTTTCTCTTTGCATGGCATTGTTCTCAATTCAGTACTCCTGTTTTATGTTAAGTTTGGAGTTCTTGGGAATAAACAGCATAACTGAGTAACCCGGCGAAACACAGGATATATATCTTTGTCGTACGGATCTTTAAAAACAAATCGTTTCTCCAAGTGCAGACATTTCGAATGACAGTTTTTTTAATCAAAGTCCGAAATGAATCACTTTAACTTGACCTCTTTGACTTTCTGGAACATCGATGTTCCCTATTTCTAGCCTTTTTGATCTCAAGCAAAGTGATTGGAGAGAAATCTGAAAAACGCACAGACTTAAAGCTAAGGTTATTTTAACAGCTTAAATACGGGGAAAAGATGAATAATTTCTTGAAGAACTGGAAAAAAGATTCTTACTTGATCTTGTCGATTTCATCTTTCTTCTTGTTTGCCTTCAGAGAACTAAATGTTCTCATGACGAACCACAACACCGTGACGCTGAACTATGGGTAAAAATAAAACAGAATTTAGAAATATCGTTCATTAGTTCATCACATCTAAGTTTAGAACAACAAGTAATTTTATCGTTTGTATAGATGGAAAAGTTTTGTTTTGCTGTTCAGCAATTGTTTTTGTCATATCGTCCTGTTATTAAGTAGGTTCGTTTCTGTGATATTTTATATATTATGTACACGTATTAATTGTTAACGTTATATATTGCCGTCTTGAGCATAATGCTTTTGAAAGAAAAAAGAAACAAGTTCTACATTTTACCATGCCGTCAAGATTCTGGTTACTACCAATATTTCATGACTTCATTAATTACGTTTATTCTTTACAGATTTATTTTATTTTATCACGGATCTGCAGTACTTTGCGGGGAATGACTACACGAAAGCTCAATGTTTGCGCCCTATAAACAAAAAAGCTATATGTATTTCTACATTGGTTGTATTGATTTGTTATGCTTTTTTGGAAACATAAATAAATTGAAAATTGAATTGAAATTGAGCCAGAGTAAGCTATAGAACTGTATAGCCAGTTTTAATTCAGTTCTCTGTTAAAAATTGGGCAAATTCCAATCACTTTATCTTACCATTTCTGTTGCGTAGACACATCCTGCAAATATGTAGATACTGTTGTCTCCAACGTGTAACCAGCAGCTGAATATAGAATATTCACGAAACCATTATTTTTATACAAATCAGATTACATTATTGTTTTTATAGTTTTATTATTGTTTGTATTATTATTTTCGTTATTACTATTTTTATCATCAATTTAAATATAATTATTCATTATCATAATTTTAATCATTATTAATCATCAGTACTATTATAATTTTCATCGTCGTCATCATGATCAATAATTGTTACTAACATCATTATCATCATTATAATCATCATCATGATAACTTTATTATATGTGGAATGTATGCTTCAATAAAGAACCGCTAGCCATGAATAAGATACACGGTAAAGTCTAGTATACTTAACAAACTCAGATGTTTACAAGGTGTTAAGATATTTTGAACTAGGAATAATTGAAATTTAGGATACAATCTAAACAAAGCCCTGAATACTTAGTCCAATATGCTATAGCTGCAATATTCAAATATTTCGCTAGAATATTTAATGGATTCTATAAATATTGTGAAAGAATCACAATTCGGATTTCCACTTATGCATTTACACAAGTAAAGGAATGAACACCTATAAGTAACATGTAGATTAGATATTTCACCATCTTTAACGACATAAGTACAGCGGAAAATACTCTTTAAATGAGAATTTCACTATGATATGAACTTTGTTTTAATACAAACAGAAAAATGAGGGAAACAAATATTAAGTGAAAGTTTGAGCAATATCCGATTAAAAATAGAAATGTTATGATTTCTTTTAGTTCTGTCATCATGGAAACACATATTGGCAACACTGTGTGGTATCTTGCAAGCTCCTCTGTAATTCGCTCTCTACAGACAATTTGATTAACTTTGGTTTTTGTAGTTATCAATGACGGAATGGATTGTTTCATACAGGGGTTGTATGAAACCATATTTGGAATATTTATATTAAGGGTGACGTTTTTTTTAGTACAGGGAAAGTGTCTCCTTCTATTAAAACAGTTCGGACTTCTCGTTTAATACACAAGTGATCAATGATATAGAGAAGCTCCTGTTACTCACAATGCAGATTTTCCATATGTGTCAAAGAGAACACCAAAAGACACGCCGACAACCGCAAGGGAGCCTCCTGAAATAATTGAATTGAATCGAATTGAAAACTGATGGTTTATTGATAACAAATTTTAAAAAATAGTACAATGTACAATAGAATAATATGAGATTAAGACATTAAGTAATTGAATTGATTTGATAAAAGGAATTTTAAAAAGAAGAAGAGAAAGAAGAACAAAAATATAGGAGAATAAATGGGATATAAATAAGGAAGAAGGAAATACGGTCGATGGTAAAAAAAAAAAAAATAATAATAATTTGGAAATACATGATTGCGCTTGATATCAATCGCAACTGATAAATAAGACGGAGTCCATGTTTTGAAAACTGCTCGGTATATAAGAAACGGACTACTTACTCGGACAAAGAAGGAAGCTAAATATGCTTTCTAGAAGGAACAAAGTGAGCCAACTTTTATTTTCAAAACCTGATTTTGAACATGTTGAAAAAACCACTTAACAACTTACATTCAACAATTAGAATATGTTATGAGGTAGCACAAGAGGTACACAGCTGGTAGATTACCAACATTCCTTTGATATGGACTTTTCCTAGCGCCAAACATAGCGACTTATTGCTATTGACAGAGGATGTATTTGCACTACTGCCATAGTTAATACGGTATGACCACGGCGCATGGTCTATATGTGTTTTAGCAATGGGGAATTTCCTCTTGAATGAACATTTTTGACAGTGTAATTGCTAGAATATTAACATGAGTTTAATACTCCTAACTCATTTATTTATCATGTGACTTGTAAAATAATGAGGCAGTCTTCCTATAATGTGTTGGATGATACGAGATTTTTCCAATTTCTGCAGCACGTGTTAATAGCAGGTGGTGCGTATGCGGCCCCTATCGGCAGCGATACGTTAATAATGAAACATCACTATTTCAGGAAATAGTGGCAATTTTATTTTGGTCTTACCGTAAGCGATGAGACTCAGCCACCCAATCCTAAGTGCCTTGGAACCCACGGCAGTCGTTCGATACAGAGACACGCCCTCGATCATGGTCCATGCAAGAGCCGTTGTGAACAGATAGTGTAGTGTCACTGTCACGCCCTTACAGAGTGCCTGTCGTAAAACAAAACAAACTAGATGGAATTTTGACTGCGCGCAGTCAAAAATGATGCCTCCGCCATAGAGCAATTTTACAAACCAAAACGGAAGCAATTTTTAAAATTCAAGTTTGATTGTAATCAATCTGTCGCTTTTAATGATAATGCATTCACAAGCTATTTATAGTCAAACATAATGAGCCCTGTGACCTTTGCCCTCGTGACCCCAAAATTTAATCAGTTAATTGGCTCTGCACGATACATACATGACCCAAGTTTGGCAGGAATCCATCGATCGGTTCTTGAGATAACGCGATCACAAACTATTTTTGTATACATAATGATCCCTGTGACCTTTGACCTTGACCTCATGACCCCAAAATTTAATCAGTTAGTTGGCTCTGCAAGATACATACATGACCCAAGTTTGGCAGGAATCCATCGATCGGTTCTTGAGATAACGCGATCACGAGCTATTTTTGTATACATAATGAGCCCTGTGACCTTTGACCTTCAACCTCGTGACCCAAACATCTAATCAGTTCATTGGCTCTGTTAGATACATATATGACCCAAGTTTGTCAGGAATCCATCTACCGGTTCTTGAGATAACGCGATCACGAGCTATTTTTGTATACATTATGAGCCCTGTGACCTTTGACCCTCGACCTTGTGACCTAAAAATCTAATCAGTTCATTGGCTTTGTTAGATACATACATGACCCAAGTTTGGCAGGAATCCATTGATCGGTTCTTGAGATAACGCGATCACGAGCTATTTTTGTATACATGAGCCCTGTGACCTTTGACCTTTGACCTCGTGACCCCAAAATCTAATCAGTTCATTGGCTTTGTTAGATACATACATGATCCAAGTTTGGAGGGAATCCATCAATTGGTTCTTGAGATAACGCGATCACGAGAACGGGACGTACGGACAGACGGACAACCAGAAAACATAATGCCTCCGGCTACTTTGTAGCGGAGGCATAAAAATGTGTTTGCACTTCTATTTGGGAATAGATGTTGTTCTGTCTACCTGACGAACCCTAAAACAATCTTAGTCGTCTATCCGAACTGAAATTAAGGCCTTAAAAATGCATGCTTCCACTATACACAGATTGATTCATCAAGATAGAGTCCGAATAAATATTATCGACATAGAATAGTTACTTCATTTAAGTCTTGAAATTGAGATTTTTGGAAGCGTTGAAAAAAATGTCTCCGCCGGGAATCACATCCGGGTCCTTGGCTTAGAACGCCAATGCCTCAATCGCTATGCTACAGAAATTGGCTAGAGATTACGATGACATATACAATTGTCCGATTGGCAAATCTTCAGCCTTCTTTGGTATATCAATTCCTTTCACATTTGTGATTTTCTTTAGATCTTGAGGTGGTCATGATGGTTGTGAGAAAGAAGAGGAGACTAAAATTCTCACCCTATTTTCTGTTGCCTCAGCCAAGCTGAGAAAAAGGATCTGTCCAAGGGCCGTGCATATTGCCAGGTTCATGTGAATCTGAATTTTCAGCATCTTGCAGGCTCTGTAACAAACCATTAGACATTTTAGTGAGGGTTGGAAGAGAAAGGCCTGAGGGGATGCGATACCCCCCCCCCCCCCCTTATTCATAAAAAGTTTCCAAACTTTTTAATGTTTAATAAGTTATCAAATTTCATGGTTTCGTTGTTTCCTCAGATTTTTGTCTGTACCTGTTAACAGAAAAATGAGCACAAAAGTATTACGAATCGACTGCAGGCAATTTCATTAGCCTTGAGGAACACCTTTTTATGAGGGAAGAGTGCAATGGCATATTACGTAATCCGATCATTATTTATATCATATACAATTAACACCAAGAGAGTATCTTGTATACTCTATTGGTGGTTCACAGTCCAGAGACTTATCCACTATACCGCACCACCTCTACAGAAACTGAGGTGCGCAGGGCCAGCTGATCAAGTCGTCAATGTGCAATACAGGCATTGGGTATGACGAATACATAACCAGCTGGCCCTGAACAGCTAAGGTGAGCCCGAACACTGCTGCGGAACGCCCTCAAACACACTCACCCCGTCACACAGTAGATGAATACAGCAAGGACCAAAGAGGCGATAGAAATGCCACCAAGGATGTAGGACAGGTAACTCTGTATTTGGGCATTGACTCCTTCAGGCGGCTACATGTAAATTGATAATAATAATGATAATAACCAACAAAAACAATAAGAAATATCATAATATGAAATAAGGAAGATAATAAATAGCTACATTTTATTGCGCACATATTCATCCCAGGTGATACTCTTGGTGCCTACTTAGTAGGCCCTATTATCGTTACCCTTCATGGCATTATACCAGCAGTCCAAGGGCGCTCAAACCGTTCAATGAGGAATTCCTAACATCTACCCATTTACTATACCTGGGTTGAGAGTTTAAAATGTGGATTAATATCTTGCAAGAACATCCATTAGTACATTAGTACAGTGTGACTGTGTGATCCAGTTTCCAAAAACAAAGAAATGGAAAACACAACAACAACGAAGGTCGCTTTGCAACATATGCAAATAGTAATAATATTGATATTGATAATAATAATGATAATAATAATAGTAACGATGATAATAATGATAATAATAGTAATGATTATAATAATAATCGTGGGTACTTGAAAAGGGCTCAGATCTGTCAGACTTGACACACCTAGCGCTCCACAATTATTAACCCGGCTTTAACATAGCGATGAGCAACTTCGCAACAATTCGATCTAATTCAAAATGCTTACTGGAACATGTGGATTATGTATAAAGCCTATACAAATCATGTAAAGAGCCTATGGAAATGAAGGGAATTCAATAGTCCATATGACTTGTATACATTCGATGCTAATGAAGACATTTCGGAGTTTGACGGCGTTTCTATGCGGTTTTCGAAAGATTTATTCTACCACACAAAACGATAACCAATCAGTCATTTACTGCTCTCACGTGTGTACAACTCTGATGAAACTGATCAACAGGCGTTGGTTCTGTCTGCCAATTAAACCTAACTCGCGGGAGACGAACCCAATTAGCCCGGGATGCATCGCTTTCCTACCATGAATTGTGATGGATAGTAAAAAAAATTGTCACGGACCAATCACATTAGCAAAGGTTTATTTTGAATGACATAAGAGAAAAAAAATATGATCTATTCGATTAACCATCAACCATCCGGTCCCTCAATGAATCCTGTAAAGGGATCAATACCCCCCCCCCCCCACCAACAAAATATAATATATATAAATGATACATTAAAAATGTGTTCTATATGTAAAACATTTCGTGCTATATTTCTTTTACACTCGAATTGCATGACCAGAACTCAACTTCATCTTTAAGCAAATAATGCAACAATCAATGACTGACCTTGAGAGAGAGAAGAACAGCGAAGCTAGTCAGATGACTGCTGTTGCACACAACCGAATCAGAGGCGACAGAGACGACCTGGACTCCATCAGTTGACCAAACACTATCGTACAAAAATATTTAACAAAATCATACACAAGCGTACAATAAATACAAATGAGAAAATGTAAATAAAAGACACTTGGTAACGTCGAGAACCGTACGATGCATCAATATGGGTGTTATAAATCTCAGAAATGTATATTTAATGTTGGAGCAAGCAACATTATTTTGAATATAATCACTTAGTTCTAATTCTAATTCTTAGTGTTGGATTAGACATTTACTTTGAAATCTCCCAATAAATGTATTGATTACTATGATTATAAACGAATTTAAGAGAGGCTCATGTGTAGAAAAAGACCCCCCCAAAAAAAAAAACCAAAAAAAAAAAAATATATATATATATATATATATATATATACATATATAAAAATACATAAATAAATAAATAAATAAATTTCAAAAAAATTATGTATATAGGCATATTAAAATTATAAGTCAAGACTCCTGTTTTTAATGCAAGTTAGCCGATTAGTTTATTGTTACAGCTCAAAATTTCGAATTTTCATTCCGTCTTACGAAAATGCTTAAATGCATTGCAAATCGGGCACGTGACTCGTCATTTCAGTCCATATATAAAATTTAGAATCGCGTCTGATTACCTGCCGGTGACCTGGTAAGCACAGTACACCCCACTGGAACCGTCCTGTAAAACAAAATTAACACAATTTTAGCTTCGGGCTTCTTGTTAACGTTATAAAGAAAGGTGGATCCATCAATTGAAAGTACGTTTTGGAGTATAGATGGACTCTTCCGCTGTAAGGAGCTGACACTTAATCATATGTTAATGTAATTAACCAAGGTTTGATAAACAAAAATAATTGAACAAAACAAGATAAAGATGCTGATAATAGTAGTACAAGCAGTAGCAGCAGCAACCGTATTAGTAGTAGAAGTACTAGCAATAATAATAATGATCCTAATAATATTAATGATAATCATGATAACAACATCAAGAAATATAATAATATGATATATTAACAATAATAGTTGTTATGTTAAAGATGCTGATGATCGTGCTTATTTTTAAGAATGATGAAAATGTATACCTATACAGGGTAGAAATCATCTTAAAATAATAGATCTTCAATTTAGAAGGCTTCCATGCATCATTGACACGTACTTTTCATCATGCCTATAAGGCATTTTGTATTTTGAAAGAGTTGGAAATTACCTGATAACGAATCATGTAACTATTGTTATACACATTTTCCGTAATGGTCAATATTTGGTATGTCTCTGGTCGATCGGCATTAATCAGCAATCCGATTAGTCAGTGTAATGTCATTTTTGTTGTTCTTTCTGGTATCGGTCTCGATTACCCTCCTTCGCGATGTTATGTAGGAAGTGTAGAACCCTGTGTCTGCGCACCTAACATTTCTCTCGAAATTGTAAATAATTTTCTATTGTATTCCTCTTGCCCTGGATCTCATTTCATTCCTTATGTTGCAGGGAGTATTTTTTATTTTTTATTTTGTGGATTCGCCACAGAACAATGTAATTTTCAAAAGAAAAGGCCGCCTTGTCATTTTGAAATCGCAAGACAAAGATTCCCATGTCTACGTACGCATTCACTCTTCATTTAGAAAAATTGGTCCAATCTTGCTAATAGTCAGATGCACTGTACATGAGTTTGTGGTCCCCAATGTTTAGCTGTTATTATCATATTTCGAATATAAGGGCATTTAAAGAGCCATTCTTTTCAGGTGACTTTTTAATTCTATTATGCTTTTTTCAATTCTAACAAAGAACATGTACAAAGAATGAAAAAGACCGCAAATTGTTTCTCGCTTTTTACAAAACTCAACCTTCCCTTTAACCAAGTAGCAATGGTGTTGCCTCACCGTTGGGGGGAAACCTTCGGTAGGCTGCATCATGAAGTTAATTTGCACAGAACCATCGGAGAGATTGATGGTCGTGTTGCCGTCAATGAGTTCGATCTTGATCACTGAGCTGATGATGCTGACAATGTTTTCCTTGTCAGCGTTGTCGGAGAGCGTTACATATTCCGCGCCACCTGGGAAGTCGTCCCGTTCTGTGTAGGCGTAGCGGACGATCACTGTTCGGTAGAGATGAGACAGAGAGGGGGAGTATTACACACCGCGTATCAAGATTTTAGGCCTCTGATTAATAAAAACTGTAGACATTAAATTGTCCGATGAAAGCTAGCCATGAAAGCGAAATATATTAACTGAGCAAAACTCTGCTTGAGTGTACAGTACAAGGACACAATAGATGCACAGGAAGTTAACAATAGCTACGCGAACTGCCCTCAGATTGAAAAAAATGCCCTCCTGAGAAATTAACACATTATTGCCATGCATATTTTGTCAAATATACTTTTTGTGAAATTCATGCCAGATGCTGTGAAAAGTAAAGACGGACAGCCTTTTTTCGAGTCACGGTTAAAAGTATAACCTATCGGTGATCTCGAGTCAACACTGTGCCCTTCGACATCGTCTCGGGGCAGAGCATAATTTTTTAGATCACCATGACAATCGTTTCAACCAATTTCCCTCAAAGCAAACATTATTCGTAAAAGTTTATACAATACTTGATACGTGAGTATTACTGTCAAAGCGACTCCAATCGATCGATTCTAGGCCGTTCGAGGCGATTAAACGGTAGTAATAATAATAATATTATGTATTTGTGTAGCGCCGTCTATCTAGAAATTATATTCCGAGGCGCACTTATTATTACCCCGGCTTGAGTCTAGCTGCTATTACAGCGCTCCAGCATTTCAAGGAATGAATTCCTGCCAGGTACCCATTTACCTCACCTGGTTCGAGTGTGGCAAATGAAGATTAATGCCTTGCCAAAAGAATGGTGCCGTGTCGAGGATTTTAAGTCAGGTGCTTAAACCACTCGACTACGACACTTCTATATCCCTTGATTACAGCACACGATTTGGTAGGTAATATTAATGGACGCTTCTACACTTAAATCCGTGAAGCATGACGCTCGTGGCGATTAAGGTTGCGAAGAAATTATATTTGTTCATGCACCTACCATTATCATTCACTGAACCAAAGTTGAACTTAAAGGTTGAGCCGCAATGAGGGTTTCCAGACGAAAGGTCCCCACGAGCTTTCACAGACACCGCGCTGCCGCAGCCCTATGTATACAAAAAAAAGTTAAGATAAAAGCCAGTGGGGAATCTATGGGGTCTCAGGCACAAAAGCTCCTCGGTGATCTCGATACTTTACATGTAATGCCGCTCGATTTCGTCTCGGTGGCACGGTACAAATTTGACATAACCCTTGGCAATAGTTTTTATAGTGTCCCTCAAAGCAGTCGATATTTGTATATTTACCGGTGTAGTCAGTTGTGCCGATGATAATGACATACTAGTAGTATGATCAGATTCTGTTGATGGTGGCGAATCAGTATGAGTCGGTGTTGTAGGATCTGGTGTTGGTGTATTTGATGTAGCTTCGTCCGATGTTTGTGATATTGTTGTGGGAATGGTTGTTGTTGTTGATGGTTGTGGTGTAGCATGGTCGGTGGATGATCGTTGTAGTGTCGTATCTACCGTCTCGTCGGCAACGGGCGTTGTGATAGAAATGTAAGGTTCCCCTGTCGTTGTGTCTGTAGTAGGGTCCTGTAATGACAGTGAATTTGTGGTACACTTAGTGCTGATTTATACTGACTATTTAAAGTAAATGGTGATAAGAAATGCATGGTAAGATGAATTATTGTGATAAAGGTTATGTTGCAAACGAGTTTATCAACCATGGCCTTAAAGTGTACTATTCGCCTAAAAAAGAGAAGATTTTTACAGCTTGGATAAATAATTCATCCTCCAGAATTTTATGGGCGAACGGATAAGGAGTATCAAGGTAATAACGACGGTACTCACGGAGCCCAGTTCGGACCTGGGTTCTAAGCGGGTCACTTTTCATGAGAGCCCGTGTGGGCTCGTCGAATAGTCTACTCACAAGTCGTGTTTATGTTATTTGTTAGTGTATTTAAACTTGCAAAATATCTTTACAGAAGTAATGTTTCAAGTTTCATGGAACTACACACTTAAAAAACACAATATTTGTAGGTGATTGGTAAACTTTAATTCTCAGCTTTTGTCAACTTTATGGCATTCAAATACTTCAGTAGTGAAAATTGATAGCATTTACGTGAGATCATGATAAAATTATTCCAGTGTAGAATTAGAATTGCTACGACATATTTGTTACGAATAATAATCTTGTAAGTAAATCGCAATTTCATGGATCAAATTTTAAAAGCTTTCACATTTTGTGAATTGAAAAAATACATACCTATTTAAATGTATACACGGACAGATCAGATTTGCGTGTCGGTTATTGTTGTAATTTCTAAAAACTGGAGGGGTTTGTCAGTGGCACGGTACAAATTTGGTATAACCCTGGGCTATAGTTTTAACCGTGCCCCTCAAAGCAGTCGATATTTGCATAATTACCGGTGTAATCAGTTGCGCCGATGATACCGACATACTAGTAGTATTATCAGGTTCTGTTGATGTTGCTGAATAAGTGTTAGTCGGTGTTGTAGGATCTAGTGTTGGTGTATTTGATGTAGCTTCGTCCGATGTTTGTGAAATTGTTGTGGGAATGGTGGTTGTTGTTTTTGATGGTTGTGGTGTAGCATGATCGGTGGTTGGCCGTTGTGGTGTCGTACCTTCCGTCTCATATGCAACTGACGTTGTTGTAGTAGTATGTTCCCCTGTTGAAGTGTCCGTGGTAGGGTCCTGCAATGACAACAAAAATTGTGGTACACGAAGTGCTGATTGATGCTGACTAGTTAAAGCAAAATTTGATAAGAAATGCATGGTAAGATAACATATGATGATAACTGCTATGTTGCAAACGAGTTTATCAGCCATGGACCTAAAGTGTACTAATCACCTAAAATATAATTTGTGTCCAACTTAGATACATAAATCAACCTCATAAAAAGTTAATGGGCGAACGGATAAGGAGTAACAAGAAAATAAAGACGGCCCTCACTGAACAAAGTTCGGACTTGGATTCCGAGCAGGCCCTATTTTATGAGAGCACCTACGGGCTCGTCTTTTACTCACAAGCCGCCCTTATTTGTTATGTTATTTGTAAGTGTATTTAAACTTTCAAAGTATCTTTACAGAAGTAATGTTTCAAGCTCATATTTCAATAAAGTATAACGACATGAAACTACATACTAAAAAAATACAATATTTGTAGGTGATTGGTACACTTTCATTCTCAGCTTTTTGTCTACTTTATGGCATTCAAATACTTCAGTTGTGAAAATTGAAAGCAATTACGTGAAATCATGATAAAAATTAGTCCGGTGTAGAATTAGAACTGTTACGACATATTTGTTATGAATAATAGTTAGAGTATATCGAAATTTCCTGGATAAAACTTTTCATAAGTTTCATATGAAGTGAAGTGAAAAAAATATATACCTATTTAAATGTATACACCGACAGATCAGATTTGCGTGTTGCTTATTGTTGTAATTTCTAAAAAACTTGAGAGGTCATTTTCTTATGAAATATAATACATATGTAGAGGAATAGATTTAATTGTCCGTGTGTGTGTGTGCCTGCTGATATATGGGCGTGTGCTTGTGTATGTTGGTGTAAATACACGTCTGTGGTATAAGTCGAGGACTGGAGGATTTGAGGACACATATTGTCTTTGTAGGGGATATAACATCCTTAAGGCAATGTCAAAATCTCCTGAATAAGAGAGGGCATACTGTGAACGTAACACCTACATTCACATGTTTTCCACAGTCAAGGAAAAATAAATTCTTCTGGAAAGTAATGGGTAGTCATAGAAATTGATCAAGGGTGGAACCCTTCATGACAATGGGCGTGGTATTTGTATATTGTAGGCTTATATGCCACATCCCATATCAAAACGGTATTGTTCTGGTCATGGAAAGAGAAAAATATATAGTTATCGGAAAGTCATGTAATTATTTGATCTGATTATTAAACCCACCCCTGTACTAAAAGCAATTACTTTTTAAAGGCCCACTGTCCTACTGCCTACATAGAGCTTCTTGCTCCCTCTATATAGAAAACAATGCCTAATCGGTGACCATTGGCCCCCCCCCCCCATGATCCTCTTTTTCTTATGTTAATTAAGAGCTGAGATGATGAGATAACCATCTGTCCAGTGACCTTGTAGGGCGGCCTAATCCCTCCTGTAAACTAGTACAGATAAGCTTTAAAGCGTTTACAGAGTTCTGAAACCGAGAATGTCCCTGGTTTGCTTGGGGTCCTCTATCGACAGTTCTCACGAGTGTCCTCGCTTTGGTATACTGTAGACGAGTTCACACAAAGGCACACAAACACACACACACAGTACATCAAATCACATTTTACCGCTAAATACTGAGACCTTCTGTTCATTCCAAAAATGGTTTTCAGCCTAACCCTAGCCGTAGGACTAGTCCAGATACCTTTGAAAAATGACTAAGCCGGGTCACTTTCATCAATCCAGCCCATATAGAACCAAATTTGTCAAAACTGTTGTGAGGATTCGCGATTTTTTTTCTTATGCCTAGTCTCTATAACCACCCATGACCTTCACCACACTTCTTTTTGCGAATAGATGATAAGTATTAAGATCTAAACTTTGTTGTAATTTTGATATTTGATAAATATTGGTATGACATCAAAAGTATTAGACGGTATGTTATTTTTGCTAGAATATTCAATATGATACACCCAAAAAAATCTAACAAATTTGACACTAATTGACTGTCCGACAACTTTTATGGACAACTCGTGAATTATTGGCACAATAATTTAAAATTCAAAAAAGAAGAAAGAAGTGTGCCAATGAGTGACAGTGCGTGAAGAGTGCTTAACTTTGGCTTTAACGTGGCGTGACAGTATGTGTCGCAGGGTGCCCATGATATAGTAAACTGAACTTCCGACACTACATGTTGCGTATTGTATTGTTGACTGTAATTATTTATTGTTTATTGTTGTCAAAATGGCATGACTTACCTAGCACAATACGGGACACTGTGGTAGCAATATTCGTTTAAAAGCGTATTTAGGGCTTTTGGCATCCCGGGCAAACATTCAAACGCTCTTAATTTGTTATGTTGCTTCCCTTTCAAGTGCCGCCCGGAGCGCGTGAACCCCCCCCCCCCCCCCCCCCCCGCGTGTAAACACACCACTGGTGTCGAACTATTTTTTGATTCACTTCCAATATAAAATGAAAGGGTTCGTATTATTTACTAGTATTAAGATTGTAATATTTACTGTGATTTAAATATATTACGTAATATTTACTAATATCTAGACTGAATATTTACTGGCGAAGTGGAGGTTGTAGGACCAGTCGTCGTTCGCTGCGATGTACTTGTGTCTAGTGCACTGGTGTCAGTAGTAACAGGGTCGTCTGTTGTTGGTGAGGCGGGTGACGTCGTTTCGTCGTTGCAAGAAAAGGTCGATCCGTCAGGCGGTGGGGATAATGTAGTACTCTTGACGTTTATAAGAAATTTAGCACAATTAGGAACGCCTCCCAATGAGGAAGGAATCCCGCTAAAATGACCAGTTAATGCAGCTTTGAATGGTTGTGAGCCTCCTATCGGAATCAGACACATAGACATTTTTAAATCCTGGAAAACAGCATAAACACTTTTTCTCGAACACCATGTTATTGTCCGCAATAATTGGTCTATTCTAATTGAATAAAAAAAAACATTGCAAAAAATATTTGTAAACATATTTCATTTCAAATTTAATCTTTCATGAACTATTTACGAGTTTCTATACAATTGGTTAAAAAAAAAGGGGGAACGAGTACCATCTTAACTATTATCAAAGTGAATTGTTACAAGTTTATAGTAGTATGTTTTATCAATGAAATCAGAAAAAATGTATCCATAGAAACATTTTTGTGTTTGTTTCACTCAATTTAATATTAGGAGCATGTCATACCATACTAATGTCATGCAAAAGTGTAATACTGACTTTCAATTTCGAAATACATGCAATGAGCATTCAAATTCGCGTCCGGTAGACGTCAGTCGGAATTTAAGCAATCGAAAGGCATTCTCTCTTACAAATTTTGCAATGCTTTTCCATCTACGTTATAATGTTAAGTGGTCAATTGGTATCCTTATGCGTGTTTAATTTTCTTATTAAAAGTTTTGCATGAAGAAATGAATTAAAAATGTGATTCGTTAGCTTGTAGCTCTCATAACACCGATAACGGCCATCAGAAAAGGGGGTCACTGTGCTCTTTGTGGCTTGTCGTGTGGGTTACCACGATAAAACAATTGACTTTGAGGAATCATTGGAAAAAGGAAAATGTAAATAACGGCATTACGACCACTGAATAAAACTATTTATGGCGGTTCAAAATAAAGTACCTATCCCACTGGAAACAAGTTTATTGCGAAAGATTATAAAAATGAAATATGCAAAGAATATTTGTTTAAAGGGTACTGAAGATAGAGAAAAACGGTTGGAGGAAAATTCTCACAAGAAAATACAAGAATAGATACAGGAGGACACGTATCAGAAAAAAATAAGAATAATGTTTTAATATTGTGAAGTGAAAGAAAAGTCGAAGGGATTTTGTTTGTTTTAATGGCGAAAAGCAAGTGTCATGTTTTGAGAAAAAGCTACAATTTATGTTCTAAGTTGAATGACCAACATAACAAAGTAGCTCCCCATTTGCGAAAATGAAAATTGGATTCGGCAACAACAACAACAAATCCATCTTCAAATTCAAATCAAACTGTGAAATTGTATGACGATTAACCACTTCGAACCGAATGAAACCTATCCTGACATGCATCATTTGGATGTAAAAATAAGTAAATTCAGTGATATGGTGATCGACCAACAAAATACAACATTTAGTAAACAAATTTCGAAATTGAAGCATGTGAGCAATACGCGGCCAAAATGGGTGGAAACGTGAATAAAACGTTCATGAAATTAATTGATGTTTTCACGAATTCGGTTGTGAACACATTTGTTATTAAAGTTGTGAAAAGTGTATTAAGATAATTTTTCTTTTTAATGAAATAGGTTAATCCTAGACGATGAGCTTGTGCTTGTCAGCTTGGTATATGATCTAGTATCATGAATTACCTTCACAAATGCATCAAGCATATATGAATAACAAACGAAGCCTGTGAATAATTACAATCTCTTTCAATAGCTGACAACATATTCATCTAAATTAATTGTAAAAGGTCTTTAAACTTAAATGCGAAATATAAAAAAATGATAATTATTCAAAAGAGAAAAGTAAATTCAAGGTTAAGAACAAGCACCCGAATAACAAGAGTCACTGTCTTTACCATGGCATAGATGATGAAAGTGATCACAAACAGTGGTACTGCTACATTGCACAAAGCGAGCTGACTATAAATGTTCTCTCCTTCCAAAATACAGATCTTGTACAGATATAGATGTCAAATAAGGATAGCTGCATGCAACTGTTTTTCTATTCACCTAATATCCTAAAAGTTGTAGATTTCCTACTTGATTGAGACCAGAAAAGAAGAAATGCGAAGGAAAGGAAGCGGGCGGATAGGCAGAAAACAGAGGAAAGGGAACGAAGAGTGAATGGAAGGAGGGGGTAGAGAGGAATGGGGAAAGAGTAGAAAACTGATTGGGAACATTAAAAGGAAAAGAGGGATGAAGGGGGGGGAGGTGAAGATAGGTTACGGGACAGAAAACGTAATATGAAATAGAAAAAGAGGCGGATCTACGGGGGGGTTAGAGAGGAAACCGTGTAGATAAGAATGGAAAGGGATTGGGAAGAAAACGAGAGGAATGACTGGATGAGAGACATGAGGAAGGGGGAATGAAATGTAGAAAGGAGGTTTAATGATAGGGACGGTACTTGAGGAGAAGAGTGGAGGATGGAGGAGTGGGGTCGGGATCGGGGGAAAGGAACCGGACAGAAAGAAAATAATGAAGGATGGGGAGAGAAAAGGAGAAGAACATGACAGGGAATGCGTCGATGGAAGGTCAGAGAAGAGACAGAGGAGGGAAAGGAGATTGAAAAACGGAAGCATTGAGAAGAGGAGAGAAACGAGGGTAAATCCTGGGTCACAAATGCCATTACGAACTGCTACGAACGCCGTACGAACGATTTTCAGACAATGGAAATTCGGGAAGACAATGGAAATACAGGGAGATTTGTACGAAATTATCGTTCGTACGAACCTTTGTGACCGTAGCATTACATGACAGCGAGAATGGAGGGGAGAAGAGAAGAGCCAGGGAAATGGATGGGAAGAGGACATGATGAATGGGAGTGGAGACGAGAAAACAGAGGGAGGGGAAGAAGCAGTGACAAGGAACAGATAGCGGGGAATAAAAGAGGGAATATGTTTTGGGGAGAGGGTGATGAGGTAGACGAGATGGAAAACAACTAAGTTGTAGGAAGGGAGAAAGAGTCAAAAAATACGCTCTTTCAACTGATCAAAATGTGGTTACTGGACAGATTGTACCACATGTATATATTGACAACCTGATTTTCCAATTGAACCATGTTCAACTTAGAGAACCTTTATGAATTCGAGCCAACAGTCCACAAATTAATTCCAAAATATGCCTACATCACCTGTGTATTCTACAGACACGACTGCATTGATCTTGATGTAATCAGGGAGAGAAGAAGTTGGTGCAGCCCCAAAGCAGTACTGGGTAGAGTAGTTAGCTAGTAGGATATAGGCCAGACTCCTACAGGTGTAGGTGTCACCACGGTGAACAATGCTGTTAGCTGCCTCCGTGGCATCCACAGTCGCTGTATTAGCCCCTTCATTCCCATCATATGAGTTGAACGTCACGGTAGCATTGGTGACCTGGATGGAGTCTCGTGAGCCTTCTGGACACTCAGGGAATTTTGGAGTGCACGGATTTTCCCCAGTAGCTGTGAGGGGAATTAAAATTTATGAAACAAATTAAACATTCATGGGTTTATTCTTATAATGGTTTTAAGATTGGAATTATTTACTCAATATCATTATCATTAATTTATGATATTTTCTTTCTTTTTCATCAATGTTACCATTATTCTATTTTTGATCATTATCATCATCTTTATTATTATTATCATTTTTATTACCGTTATTATTATTATCATTATCATTGATATTAACATAAATATTTTAACATTATTGCTCCTGTTATATATTTCAATTCGGCACTTTCACATATCGAATTCAATTTTTTTTTATTTATTTATTTAGGTTTTATTTCCACATTAACTGCATATGAAAAGAATTTACAAAGTAAGGCATATACAAGGTAACAAAACATGTACATAATATTCGATTGATACAACAGTAATTCAAACGATGTAATGGCAAGTCATTAAATACATATGATGCTAACAATTATCTACAGTAATGAGGAGGAAACCTTGGAAGCATTATGCTTGTAATTAAGGTTCCCTTTACATAATACATTTTTTTACATAATATATAAAACAAAAAACAAAACAAAAGAACAAAAACGAGTGTGTGGTGCAGCCAGCCAACAAGTGTTGATAATACCGATGGTCTCTATCATGATGACCTTAAACATTTTCATACTGGAGTAGAAGTTTATGTTTCAGGTGATATTTAAAAGTAATTAAACTTGGCAGCTGTTTGAGCGAAATGTCTAAGGAGTTCCAGTACACAGGACCAGTATAAATCAAAGTTTTTTGTTTTAGTAAAGTTCTCAGTTTGTGTAAGTGAAAAAAGGAAGACTGTCGGGTTGGATAATTATGAATTTGTTGATTCTTTTGGAATGTCGACGTGATGGCATGAGGAAGTTCGTTAGAATTTAATCTAAACATAAAACAGCCTAAAAAGAAATTATACAGGTCATGAACTTTCAATATTTTATTTTCTAAAAATAAACTATTAGTGTGGCTTAACCTATTAGTGTGGCAGATTATTCGTATGACGCGTTTTTGAAGTATCAATAATTTGTCCAACTGGTAATTAAATGAATTCCCCCATGCAAGTATGCCATAGTTAAGATAGGGCAAGATAAGCGTCGAGTACAAACTTTTCAAAATATACTTAGGAAAAGACATTTTTAATTTATTGATTATTCCAATGTTCCTTGATAAAGTTTTACTCAATTGTAAGTTATGTTCTTTCCAAGAAAGTTTATTGTCAATTATAAAACCAAGGAATTTTGATGAATCAACTAAGTGTATAATTGTATCATTGATGTAAACATTGCCAGGCAATCCCGAAATAGAGTTGCTGAAGAGCATACATTGAGTTTTATTTAAGTTCAAGGAAAGTTTGTTGGCACAAATCCACTCTTCAACAAGTTTCATTTCAAGATTTACGGTTTCAAGTAGTGAATTGGGGTTTTTGTGTGAGAAAAACACAGAAGAATCATCAGCAAATAATATAAACGACAAAACATTGGATGAGTTTTGAAAGTCATTCATATACAATATAAATAGAAGAGGCCCCAGAAGGGATCCTTGTGGCACTCCACAAATTAACTGTTGAAAAGCCGAGTCTGCTTCATTTATTGATACGTATTGTTTCCTACCCTTGAGGTAGCTTTCGAACCACTCCAAGGCCCTTCCACGTATACCATAGTGTGAAAGTTTGTATAGTAGAATTTGATGGTCGATTGTGTCAAAGGCCTTGGAGAGGTCCAGAAACACCCCAAGGGTATGAGAGTGTTCATCAATTGCAGAAGTAACATGATTAATGAAATGTAAAATAGCATGAACAGTCGAATGTTTTTGTCTGAAGCCAAACTGTGAGTCGGAGAATATATTATTACTAACTAAAAAAGCTACTGTGCGATCATAGATGAGTTTTTCTAACACTTTAGAGATGGAAGACAGGAGAGATATGGGCCTGTAATTACATGAATCTAAGGGGTCACCCTTTTTAAAAATCGGAACTACTTTTGCAAGTTTCATGGCATCGGGAACTACACCCTGAGACATGGAAAGATTAAATATGTGTTCTAGGGGAACAACTATTTCGTGTATAATATTGATCAATAAAAAGTTACTGACTTCATCATGACCCGCACTTCTTTTTTCTTTGAAATTTTTAACAAGTTTTAGAATTTCAGATGCGTTGGTTGGACTAAAAAATATAGAATTCTGATTTTTGTTATTCAAAAAAGAATGAAAGGGTTTTCCGACAACAGGAATTTTCTTAGCAAGATTGGGTCCAATGTTTGAGAAGTAATCATTAAAGTGATTAGCAATAGATTCTTCATCATTGATGGTTTTATTATCCTCTCGGATTTGTTTTATGGTTTTTTTCCCACTCTTTTTGTTCAATGCCTTATTAATAACTCCCCATGTTTCCTTTATGTTGGATTTCTTTTTTTCAAACTGGGTACAATAATATCTCTGTTTCTCTAATCGCATAATCTTTGTCAAAGTGTTTTTATATTTAACATATTTTTCACGAAGTTTAGGTTTGGGATTCGCACGAAATTTATAATACAAGTTATTTTTCCTATTAATAGATCTTAATAAAGATTTAGAGACCCAAGGATTACGTGGTTCATGCCTATAACTGGAAAATTTGCATCTCTCTAGAGGAATACATTCGTCAAGAGCTATTTTTAGAACGTGGATAAAATTTTTGTAAGATACATTAACATCAATATGAGCCAAAACTTCTGCCCAATCGATCGATCCCAGCTTTCCCTTTAATTTATCAATTTTGGAAGGTAACGAATATGTTTTTTTTTAATCAAACAAATAATTGCATAATCCGTTAGGTAGTCTACGGAGTACACCCGTTGACTGCCAAGTAAGAACAGAGCAAATGTTATTTAATTTACATAACCTAAATGGTCCTTCTACATATTTTATTGTGGTTCAGAGGACCGGTAAAAGTATGGCATGAAAGTACAATTCTAAAAATTCAAAGAGATACAAGATATAATTTGGTCACCAACTATCAATCCGTTGAAAAGTGGGCTATACTCCGCCCGCCCCCCCCCCCCCCCCCCCCCACCGAAAAAAAACATGTGCATTTTCCTTTACAAAACTTAACGTTACAAGTCACCTTCAGGAATCACATTACTTATTTGTATAGGGCGCGTAGGGACCGAGTTAGAAAAAAAATAACGTTCTGTAGTTTAGAACTTTGAATTTTAGGACATTTGTATGCCTCCGTAACGAAGCATCCGGAGGCATTATGTTTTCGGGTTGTCAATCCATCCGTCCGTCCGTTCGTTCGTACGTCTGTACGTCCAGTTCTCGTGATCGCGTTAGTTATTTAACTGTGATCGCGTCTCAAGAACCGATCGACAGATTCCTGCCAAGCTTGGGTCATGTATGTATCTTGCAGAGTTAATGAATTAATCAGATTTTGGGGTCACGAGGTCAAAGGTTAAAGGTCACAGGGCTCATTATGTATGCAAAAACAGCTCGTGATCGCGTATTCTCAAGAACCGATGGACGGATTCCTGCCAAACTTAGGTCATGTATGTACAACTTTTAGAGCCAATGAACTGCTTAGATTCTGGGTTCACGAGGTCAAAGGTCTCAGGTCTCATTATGTATGCAAAAATAGCTTGTTCTAATTCAAGTTCATTTTATTTCCATTTCTCGTTAACAAAAATACATTTAACAATACATTATACATATAAGCAAATATATAAATAATACAAAGAATATGGACGAGACAGCAGAGGCCATTGACTTTTCAACGGCTGGGCTCCAATGTCCGCAGATACTTATACAAAATTAAGAGAAAAGAAACAATGGGTAGTTAATAAATAAACAAATGAGTAAAGGCTAATTAAATTAAACATAAGATAGAAATTCCTTCATTAAATAATTTTGGTATTTACGTTTAAATGAGGCAAGAGATGGGCACATTTTTATATCGGTAGGTATTGCATTCCTAGTAATTACTCCAGAATACTTTACTGATCTACGTGAAGTATGGTATTTTAACAATGGAATATATAAATCATTAGCATGGCTTGTGTAATGTGGATGAACATCCCATCCTTTGTTATTTTGAACATATTATCGAAAAAATAAAGTAACATATACATAAATGATCCAACTTGCAATTCATGTATTTGAAATATGGTAAGTACATTAAATTTCCTAAAAAACGGTTCAGATGGAGTGAGAGTTTGTAATTGCACGTAGTGCTCTATTCTGTAAAACATAAACTTGATTCAGTAAAGTTTTTGCACAATGTCCCCATATCAAAGTACAATATGACAGATGAGGAAGAATGATAGCATTGTAGATATTAATCAATAAATTCAGAGGAATAAAGTGTCTTATTCTATATAGTACACCTATTGCACATGCAATCGTCTGCCGGGTATTACTGATATGTGGAGCCCAAGTAAGATTTTCATCAAGTGTCACTCCAAAAAATACAGTATTAGAAACTTATATATTATAGTTATTAATTATAATGTCACAGATTTGCCCCGAAAGTTTTTTATTTTCTGCTTGAATATCATATTTTTAATATTTTTTTTATAAGTAATTTGTTAGCCAAAAACCACAACTCGATTATTGGTATTTCTGGAGTAATTATGGTTGATATTTCATTGATGATTTTACCTGACACGAAGAGGTTTGTGTCATCTGCAAATATGATCGGACAAAGGTTTGGGCTTACGTATTAAATGTCATTAACATATAATTAAAAAAATTAATGGCCCGAAAATTGACCCTTGCGGAATACCTCCAGCGAGTGTCAATAATGTGTCAACCGGGAGGTCGTGGGTTCGAACCACGGCCGCGTCATACCAATAGACCTTAAAAAGATGGGAGTTGTTGCTACCTTGTTTGGCGTTCAACAATTAGGGATAGAGCAGCGTCAATCTGGCGCTGCTCAGTGGCTGCCGGGCCCACGATCAATTGGGCAAAAAGAATTTCCGTTTCGGTTTAATAAAATTTGGAGTGGAATATTAGGCTATTATTATTATTATTATTAGCTTTGCATAATATCAATTTTTCAAAAAGTTTATCAAAGACCGAAAGCAGAGACACAGGTCGACAGTTAGTGTGATCACATTATCATTGGAACAGATGGGCAGATCACCGTCAAACTCAGAACATGTATGTATCTTGCTAAGCCAATGAACTGAGTAGATTTTGGGGTCATGAGGTCAAAGTTCAAGGTCATAGGGCTCATTATATATGATAAAATAGCTTATGATCGCATTATCATCAGAACAGATGAACGGATTACCATTAAACTCAAAATATGTATGTATCTTGCAGAGCCAATGAACTGAATAGATTTTGGGGTCACGAGATCAAAGGTCATAGGTCGTGGGCTCATTATGTATGAAAAAATAGCTTTTTAACGCATTCTCATTGGAACTGACGGATGGATTACTATCAAACTCAGGACATGTATGTTTCTTGCAGAGCCAATGAACTGATAAGATGTTAGGGTCATGTGGTCAAAGATCAAAGGGTGGTACACAATATTCCGAGAATCTGTTAATGGATTACAATCAAACTTGATTTTGTTTTAATTGCTTCTGTTTTGGATCGTAAAATCGCTCTATGGAGGCATCATTTTCGACTGCGCGCAGTCAAAGGTCCATCTAGTTTGTTCAAGTCTGAGCTTAAACCCTATTCTTGGTTTTCCGTGTAGAGGTAGGCAACGTTAAAACATCATTTAGGTGCGTTTAATCGACACTTTTTCACCCTAGAATCACGATATTTAAAGACGTTTAGTTTAAAACACGTTCCGCTCAAGCGATTTTTTCGTCGGTTGTAAAAATAAACGTGTTTAAAAACACAAACATGAAACGCTAAAGGTGCGTTCAAGCGATTTTTCGAAGCTACAATCACAAACATGAATCACAAATCAAAACGCCGTTACAAAACAAGGTCACTGCGGGAAAGCGTTCAAGCGATTTTCCATTTACGCTGATTCTAGCTCATTTCGAGCCCAGCCACTGCGCATTACACTGCGCAGTTTAATCAAGGAAGTATAGGTCGCGCGCTTTCTGGAGTTGTTTACGGCCGACTGTCGACTGCCGTTTTGAGCATAGATCGAAATAATAAAACAAAGAATGAGAAGGTGATAGAAGGAAGAAACAAAGAATAACAAAAGGAAAGACAGAAAGAGAAAGTCGATAGAATGATTAAAACAAAGAACAACATGAGAGAAAGTGAATGTGATATAAGGAAGGAACAAAGAATAACATAAGGAAGGACAAAAAGAGAAAGTGATAGAATGATTTAAACAAAGAATAACATAAGAGAAGGTGATAGAAGGAAGAAACGAAGAATAACAAAAGGAAAGACAGAAAGAGAAAGTCGATAGAATGATTAAAACAAAGAATTACATAAGAACAGGTTATAGACTGAAAAAACAAAGAATTACATAAGAATAGAAGGAAGAAACAAAGAATTACATGAGAGAAAGTGATAGAAAGAAGAAACAAGGAATAACACAAGGAAAGACAGAAAGAGAAAGTCGATAGAATGATTTTAAAAAAGAATTACATAAGAAAAGGTTACAGACCGAAAAAACAAAAAATTACATAAGAATAGAAGGAAGAAACAAATAATAAGAAAAAGAGAAAGTGATAGAATGATTAAAACAAAGAATAACATAAGAGAAAGTGATAGAATGATTAAAACAAAGAATAACATGAGAGAAGTTGTGATATAAGGAAGGAACAAAGAATAACATAAGGAAGGACAGAAAGAGAAAGTGATAGAATGATTCAAACAAAGGATAACATAAGGAAGGACATAAAGAGAAAGTGATAGAATGATTAAAACAAAGAATAACATAAGAGAAGGTGATAGAAGGAAGAAAAGAAGAATAATAAAAGGAAAGACAGAAAGAGAAAGTGATAAAATGATTAAAACAAAGAATGCAAAAAGAGAAAGTGATAGAAGGAAGAAACAAGGAATAACACAAGGAAAGACAGAAAGAGAAAGTCGATAGAATGATTAAAACAAAGAATTACATGAGAAAAGGTTATAGACTGAAAAAACAAAGAATTACATAAGAATAGAAGAAAGAAACAAATAATAAAAAAAAAGAGAAAGTGATTGAATGATTAAAACAAAGAATAACATAAGAGAAAGTGATAGAATGATTAAAACAAAGAATAACATGAGAGAAAGTGAATGTGATATAAGGAAGGAACAAAGAATAACATAAGGAAGGACAGAAAGAGAAAGTGTGGAATGATTAAAACAAAGAATAACATAAGAGAAGGTGAAAGAAGGAAGAAACATAGAATAACAAAAGGAAAGACAGAAAGAGAAAGTGATAGAATGATTAAAACAAAGAATGAAAAAAGAGAAAGTGATAGAAGGAAGAAACAAGGAATAACACAAGAAAAGACAGAAAGAGAAAGTAGATAGAATGATTAAAACAAAGAATTACATAAGAAAAGGTTATAGACTGGAAAAACAAAGAATTACATAAGAATAGAAGGAAAAAACAAATAATAAGAAAAAGAACAGTAATAGAATGATTAAAACAAAAGAATAACATAAGAGAAAGTGATAGAATGATTAAAACAAAGAATAACATGAGAGAAAGTGAATGTGATATAAGGAAGGAACAAAGAATAACATAAGGAAGGACAGAAAGAGAAAGTGATAGAATGATTAAAACAAAGAATTACATTAGAAAATTCGAAAGACGGAAAAAACAAAGAATAACATAAGAGTAAAAGTAGGAAACAAAGAATAACAAAAGAAAAAGTGATAGTTTCATAAAAACAAAGAATAACATAGGAAAAGGTGATAGAAGGAAAAAACTAAGAATAATATAAGGAAAGACAGAAAGAGGGGGGCTCAGATATCATTGAACCCCCCCCCCCCAATATTTTTGGCGGGGCTTATAGATATCATTGAGCCCCCCATTTTTTTGATCGGGCTCGGATATCATTTACCCCCCTCCTCCCCAATCATTATATTCTAGGCATGAAACTCATGTATACCTATAATCTACAGACTTACCGTTCAAAAATAAACATTTTATAAATATTTATTTGGGGAGAGGGGGGGGGGGGCTCAGACATCGGATCTCGCATATCATTGACCCCCAACAAATATATTTGGTGGATCTCGGATATCATTGAGACCCCAAAATATTTTGGCGGACTCTGATATCATTGAGCCCCCCCCCCCCCCCCCCCCGCCCCACCAATTGTTTTTGGTGGGGCTTGGATAACATCACGGAGCCCCCGATATTGTTGTGGGGCTCGGATAACATCACGAAGCCCCCGATAATTTTGAGGGGCTCGGATATCATTGAGCCCATCCCCCCCCCCCCCCCCAATATTTTGGCCGGGCTCGGTTATCATGAGCTCCCCCCCCCCAATATTTTGTTCCGGCTCGGATAGGCTATCATTGACCCCGCCCTCCCTAAATATATTTGCACACTTGTGTTCTGGGTTGGAAGCTTCATGCGTTTCTATAATTGAACTTGAAAACTATTGCTCAAAATTTTGTTTCCAGGAACACAAGAAGACAAAACTTCTTTGGCAAAATTGTTTGAGGCTGCGTGTGAAAGTAGCTCCTCAAAAGAAGAAAAGTCAGAATTTTTTCGCCGCGATGACATAGACGAGGAACAAAGTTTTTATTTCCAGGTGCAATTAAAGACAAAGGAGGGTCTCAGAATTATATTTTTTGGGTGGTGCCACATTTTAGTTTATAAATACCGTATGTCCGCTTATATGCATGTGTTGCAATAAAAGTTTTGTTTTTCAAGTTCCTGGCGTAATATTTTTTTCAAAAGGTGTTAAATGTGTGTTATTTTAACACCTTAGTACTTTGTCTAACTTAATAAAAAATAAACAGAATATCTTACAATTCAACGATTTCTTCAAGTAGGCCTAAATACTTTAATAATTTCTTCAACTGCCTAAAAGAAAGGCTACAAATGCTTTTTTTTGTAGAGCTGTAATGTAAACAGGCTACTTAGTAATTCACATTTATAGATTGGTGCACATCATTATGCTTGATTATTCCTCTGTTCGTCATCCTTTATTTGCTACCTATGATATTTGAATATTTATTATTTCCTTTTATTATATAAATGAACATGTAAATACCTATATATGCAAAATAAACCCCTGAGGTTTGAAGTTGTAAAGCCCAGGACAGTTCAACACAGGGAGTAAGGGTGTCTTTATCGAAGTGTCTCTGTAAGCAGGGGCCTCTCCAAAGGGGGGTGGGGTGTGACCCCCCCCCCCCCCCCCACCTGTCAGAATATTGTAGGTAAAATTGCGCTACCGTCGGGAAAAAAGAGAAAAGAGGGAGGGAAAAAAGAGAGGGAAGGGAGAGAAAAGAAAAAAGAAAAGGAAAAGAAAGGAAAGAAAGGAAAAGAATAGAAAGAAAGGAAAGAAAGGAAAGACAAGAGAAGAAAGAAAGAGAAGAAAAAAAAGAAAGGGAAAGAAATAACGGGGAAAAAAAAGAGAAAAGGGAAACAAAAGAAACGGGAAATAAAAGAGAGGAGAGAGAGGGGAGGTAAGAGCCTGAGAGAGGAGGAGTGGGAGTAAACAAAGAGAGAGGGGGCTTGTTGGGTGGAGTCGTCTCGTCGAGGGAGCCAGAAAGACACGCATCCATGTAAATATGTTGCTGTGTCGGGTCAGCTGTGTCAGTATTCTTGCTCGATCCTCGTGTACTATATCAATGCAGAAGTTTGAAGCCGGTGAGATGTATCATGTCGGTCGGCCGACACGTTTTTTTTCCCTACGAACTGTGACTTTTTATCCACTGTGACGACTTCGAGAGTGACTACAACTACAATACTTATATTTTCAGAAAGTGTCACTTTCCTATAATATCAGCTAAAGAAATCAGAGATTTAAAATTTTCGGGAAAACTAAATTCAAACAAGGATTAAGAGTCAACAACGGTACAACGAAACGCCTTCCTTTCTCTAATATTTTGACGAAACGCAAAAGCTTCCGCGCTTTGCGCGGGAGAGGGAAACTTCATTTAGACAAGGATTAAGAGTCGAGAACGGTACAACGAATCGTCTTCTATCTCTAATAAGTTAAGGAAACGTATAAGGGAGGGGCGAAAACTGAATTCAGATGAGGATTAAGAGTCGAGAACAGTATAACGAATCGTCTGCTTTCTCTCATAATTTAAGGAAACGACAAAGCTTGAAGCGAGGGGGTGGAACCGAATTCAGACAATTAGGGTAAATTGTAGCGAGCGGTACAACGAATCGTCTTCTTTCTATAATAATTCAATAAAACGTCAAAGCTTCCGCGCTTCGCGCGGGAAGGGGGAAACTGAATTCGGACAAGGATTAAAAGTTGTGAACGGTACAACGAATCCTCTTCTTTCTCTAAGGATTTAAGGAAACGTCGAAGCTTGAATTCAGGCAATTAGGGTTAAGAGTCACGAACAGTACATATAATCGTCTTTCTATAATAATTCAATGAAACGTCAAAGCTTCCGCGCTTCGCGGGGGTGGGGGGAAACTGAGTTCAGACAAGGATTAAGTGTCGAGAACGGTACAATAAATCGTCTTCTTTTCCTAATAACTAAATGAAACGTAAGCTTCCGCGCTTCGCGTGGGAGGCCTTTCAACCAGCCCCCTTTAAGTGATTCGCTTGCTCACTACCGCCCCTTTCCTAAAATAAGATCCTAGCTACGCGCCTGCATTAAAATATATAGCTATGATGCTGACTAAGTTTATAGGGATTGATTTTTTTTTTTTTTTTGTAATGTTTTTTATTGTGTTCATTCAATACATCAAATCAATTCATACATGTACATCTGTGTTACATTATATCATTCAATACATAACATCGAATCATACATCATTTATCTATATAACATAATGCAGTAATCTCAATTATATTGAATGAATTAATATTGTTATAACCCCCCCCCCCCCCCCCGCCCCTCTATATTTTGTTCTGTAGTACTAGTATCTCTATTACATATTATAATTTATAACATATTGGAACAAAGTACAGACTACAATCAACTTAGTTATATCGAGTGAATAAAGTTTGTTATACCCCCTACCCCCATTAAAAACAAAACCAACAATAACAAACACAAAACAAAAACAGAAAACAAAGCAACAACAAAAAAAAAAAAAAAAAAAAAAAAAAAAAAAAACGAAACAAGAAGACGTGGGCAGTCTATGGCAGTCGAGACCGGTCAATCACACACAGCTGTAAACCGGCCTGCCCCCCCCCCTTTCCTCATCCCTTGCATTTTCTTGCATATTGTCCATGTTTACCTTGAGATGTTCCCATTTTTTATAGTGGAACGTCAACGTATTTCGTTCAGTAGCACTCTTTCTTTCTTCCTGTTTACTTTTGAATATTTTCTCTCTTATTTCTTCAATACTTGGAGGCTTCTTTTTTTCCCTACTAATAAATATCAAATATTTAATTAATAAAACCACGTGATTAATCATTTGCCTATCTTCGGTTATTTCGTCTAGTCCAATGTGAACTTCCTTCCAGCTCATATCTTTAAGGATTGGAATATCCAAACTATCACTACATTGATCCCATAATTTTCTCACCATTTCGCATTCAAAAAATATGTGCCTATATGTTTCCTCTTCTTTTCCACAAAATGAGCATTTATCACTTAATATGAATTGAAACCTGTATAAATAACGATTGACATAAACAATTTTATAAAGCAACTTGAATTGAAATTCTCTTAGTTTATTATCTAAAGTACAAATTCTTGGTCGGACAAAAACCTTTTCAATTTCTTTAACCGACAGATTGTATGATGAATGTAAATTCTGAAAACTGACAGGGACGTCTTGCATTTTTTGTATGCATGCCCTGTACAGATTCTTCGAACAAACCGATTCAAATTGGAATGTTTTCTTTGTGAACATAAATTCTATTTTTAGGTCATGAAATGAAATTTGCCTCTTTGTTAAATCGATTTTCCATTCCTTAGGTATATTACCATAAATTTCTTTAAGCATTGATATTTCCTCTTCCTCTAGTCCCATACATCTGAAATAAGTGTCCGACTTTAATGTTCCTTTTCCATCTATAATATGGTACAATCTGTAAGTATTTTTTAAGAAAAGATTTTCATTGAAGTATGTTTTTCCACTATTGTGTATAAACCTATTATTTAAAAAGATTTCATTCCCTTTGTGAGTTGTATCTTTTTTAATAAAATCATTCATATCTAACCAAATATTTATTAAATCCCGATAGTATTTTGGTAATTGTATATCGATCTTGTTAGGTAAATAGTTACAGTAAAAAATAAAATTTCCTCCGAAAGGTCTCATTAAAAATTTGAAATACTTTTTCAATTTAACTCTCTGGTTTCCTGTTACAAGTCTTTTAATCCACATCACCTTTTGTACTTTCACAAAAAGTTGAAAGTTGAGCATTTTTAATCCTCCTTGCTTGTAATCAAAATACATCGTACTTTTTTTAATTTTGTCTTTACCTCGCCATAGAAAATTAAAACAGATCTCATCAATTTCTTTTATAACCCATTCAGGCACTGGAGTCAAAGAGCTTACATAGATTAGTTTTGAATATGCGTATGTTTTCAGTAAATGAATTTTCCCTATCAAAGTAAGATCTCTTTGTTTCCACCAATTTAACAATTTCTTTATTTTGCTTAATATTTCTTTGTAATTCATCTCTTCCGCCACATTGGGATCTAATGTAAAATATATACCGAGTATTTTTTAAATGTGTGCCTCCTTTCCAAAAGGATACACAGTCGCAGAGCCAACAGAAGATCCTAAGGGTAAAATGAATGTTTTATTTTCATTAATCTTTAGCCCTGATATTTTCCTAAAATTTTCCATGATTACCTCTATTCTATTAATCGAGTTTATGTCTCGTACAAAAATTGACATGTCATCTGCATATAAGATCATCTTTATTTCTGTTTCTCCAAAACAAATACCTTTTACCAACTTATCATTTCTAATGCAGTGAGTTAAGCATTCTATGCATAAAATAAATAAATATGGAGATAACGGATCTCCTTGTCTTACACCCCTTTGAACTTTAAAATATCCGGTTGATTTACCCCCATTAAAAACACAGCTTTGAGCATTGGTAAGTAAAATTGTAACCCATTCACAGAACATTGGCCCAAACCCGAAAGAAATGAGCACTTTCTGAAGAAAACTATGTGAAATCGAGTCGAAAGCTTTTTCATAATCTATTGCCAATAGGTACCCTGGTTTGTTAAAACAAGAAGTATGAAAAATCATATCATTGATTAATCTGATTGCATCACCGATGTTTCTATCTTTTAAATAACCTACTTGATCGACCGACACAATTTCATTCAAAACTTTTGTTATTCTTTTAGAAAGTATTTTGGTAATAATCTTATAGTCTACGTTGAGTAAGGAGATAGGTCTATAATTACTAATGAATTTGGGGTCTTTACCATCCTTATGTATAAGCGTTATGATTGCTTGTTTTTGAGAAGGCGACAATTCCTTGAATTTCATGGTATCGTTAAATGCCTTAAGAACTAAGTCACCAACTACATGCCAGAATGTAATATAAAATTCTACATTTAATCCGTCATTTCCTGGGGATTTATTTAACTGCATTTCTTTTAAGATTTCAATACATTCCCCCTGGTTTATTTTTCCTTCACATAGCTTCCTCTGATTTTCTGTTAATTTGGGTAAGGTTTTGGGGAAAAAATTAATATTTTCGCATAATCCTTCTTCTGATTTAGCATAGAGTTTAGAATAAAATCTCCTAATTTCTTGTATGATATCTTTTTCATCATCAGTTATATTTCCATCTACTTGTAATTCTTTAATAGCACTTTTTTTCCCTTTGAAATCTATTAGTTGCTTAAAATATGCCGTTTCTCTTTCTCCACTTTCAAACCATTGGGCTCGAGATCTGATTTTTACCCCTTCACTTATATAACCGTAAAGACTTTTCAATTCCCTTCTTTTCTTTTCCAAATCGTTAATCAAAGAATTGTCATTCACCTTCGCTGGTATTTCTTCCTCTAACTTTGAAATTTCTTTTTCCAGACCAACAATCTTATCCTTTCTTTCTTTGGCTTTTTTCTTACATTATTTTCTTGTAAAGCTTCGTATCTCCATTTTAACATAATCCCATAATATTCTATTATCTATTATCTCTTTGGATAAATTGAGTTTCGACCGTGTTATTTCTTCTTTCATACTTTTCACATAATCTGCATCGTTACATAAACTGTTATTAAATTTCCAATATCCTGCTTTTATTACAGGATCGTTTAACCGATACCGATACCGAGATGATCGGGATCGTGATCGGGAGACGAGAAAATGGACTGTTGTCTGCAGGCGCGCCGGAAGCAGTTTGGGATTGGGGGGGCAAACATTCCAGGGGGCTCACCTTCCAGGGGCAGTGACGTAACGAGCAAAAACATTTGGAAGGGGGGGGGAGGGGGAGAAGAAAAATCTGCATCACCACCACCACCAATTGGCGGAGATTCCAGAGAGCAGAGCCACCGGAAGCTCGGGAGTTTTAGGTATTTAATAACGGTCAGATGAGCATCCAGGGCCCCGCCTTAGGGCCCTTGGTGGGGTCCAGGGGGCAGAGCCCCCGTAAGCTCTTAGGTTTTAAGGTATTCAATAACGGTCAGATGAGCATACAGGGGACCGCCTTATGGCCCTTGGTGGGGTCCAGGGGGCAGAGCCCCCGGAAGCTCGGGGGTTTTAGGTATTTGATAACGGTCAGATGAGCATACAGGGGACCGCCTAAAAGCTCGGGAGTTTTAGGTATTTAATTACGGTCAGATGAGCATACAGGGACCGCTTTAGGGCCCTTGGTGGGGTCCGGGGGCGGAACCACCGTAAGTTCTGGGGTATTAGGCATTTAATTACGGCCAGATGAGCATATTTTGATATCTCATTATTTTGTGACATTGGCAGGTCACTTATTTTTTCTCTCTCTCTTTCTTTCTTTTTATTTTTAACAAACTTTTTCAAAAAGTGAGGGGGGGAGGGCTCGAGCCCCCCGAGCCCGGGCGTTCTGCAGACCCTGACATACAGCATATAAGCATATTTTTCGCCCGACTGTAAATTTGGGAGTTTCTAATTTCCAACAAACGCATAAAAAGTATGACTTACAAAAAAATTGAGAAAAAATACCGAAAAATCATGTCATTATTTTCAGCAACATTTGTAAATCACTGGTATCGAATAAAAATTAACCCCCCCCCCCCCATCAGTACGCCAGCGTTCAGGGGCTCATGAGCTTTTCACCCCTATAACAAAACACAGACACGCGTTCCCATTCTCTCACAATATGTCCACGATATGCGCGCTATTATTAAAACCTCCATTGATATAGGTAGCATGCGCAATGTTTAGGAAATTCAATTCCTGTTAACTTTCCTTTTCTTTGAATAGGATTTTATACGTCATTAATTGAGTTTTTTTATTTTTGTTATGTTCTTTTGGGTTAAAAATACAAACCATCTTTACTCCTTTACTGCTTTTTTTTTTTTTTTTGAGGGGGGGGGCGTTTTGGGGGGGCAAAAATGCATTTTGCCCCCCCCCCCCATTTTTTTGATTGGGGGGGGCAGCTGCCCCCCCCCCTGCCCCCCCCCCCCCCATTTCCGGCGCCTATGGTTGTCTGTAAGATTCTGATTGTTGTTTCTAAGGCCGTTGTCGCCTTATTAAAGGTG
Source organism: Strongylocentrotus droebachiensis (assembly GCA_035222895.1). Taxonomy (NCBI): domain Eukaryota; kingdom Metazoa; phylum Echinodermata; class Echinoidea; order Camarodonta; family Strongylocentrotidae; genus Strongylocentrotus; species Strongylocentrotus droebachiensis. The sequence goes on from JAVYIG010003892.1 coordinate 121,921, forward strand.
TTTTAACCCAATTCCTGTCTGATATCTAATCATTCCTGTCTGTACCTAGTGAATCCCCTTATACTGGCGTAATCGGCAGGATTTCTTTGTACTATGGCCTTTTGGAAATCTAAGGATTGGGTGAGAAATTAACACGGTTGTTTCATACAGTGTGTGACTGTTGCCCCACTTGAAGCTTGTTGTGTAGGCCTAGTGCTTGTTGATCTAGTAGTAGTAGATCTAGAGTCTAGATCTAGGTCTAGACTCTACAGATAGACTAATCAAAGTTAAGGTAGCTATTAAACAAGTAGGTTTAGTTTAGTATTGAAGTAACATTAAAAATAAAATAATAAATAAATAAATAGACTAGATCTAGTCTACATAGGGTCTAAATAAATAAAAGTTGATTAAAATAGTAGATTTAGTAGTCTAGACCACCGGCAGACCTATTCTAGATAAATACTAAATAGGTCTACTGACGGAAATATTTCTCTCACTAACCATACACCATACACTCAAACACACACGTTCAATAGGTCACTAAATTAAATTTAAACTAGATCTAGAGTCTAGTCTAGATCTAGTATAATATTCAGTGCTCAATGAAAGATAAAATTAACCATGACAGACCGAGCAGCATATCTCGGCAGATTTACAGCTGAGCACATAGCACACTTGTGTGAATTGAATCATATTGATACCAATGCTGTAAAGACCAAGCAAGAGCGGATCTCATGTTTATGTGATTTGCCTAAGCTGGTAGAGGATGAACCAAAAAATACAGGTGTGGGTGTGGATGACCTTTTGCGGGTCATGAAGCACCTTGAAGATTCTCATCAGCATGAGACTGAGAAACTATGCAAATCCTTACTGTCTGCTGCAATCGGTAGCTCTGCACAAACTGGTCCTCCGTTAAAGGGATTACATCAGCTAAGTAACGATGATGATATGGTGTGCTACCTTAGCACTTTTGAGCGACTAGCCCTGGCAGCAAACAAGCCAAAGAGTGAATGGCCTCGGCTGTTAGAACCATATCTGACCGGAAGAGCTCAGCAGGCATTCCACGCCCTGAGTGCCAGAGAACAGAATAACTACGACGATGTTGTCCTGGCCATCAAAAGAAGGTACCACCTCACTCCGGAGGCATACCAAATAAAGTTCAAAAAAGAACATAAGAAGGCCAATGAAAGTTATGAAGAATTCGCTAGTTATTTACAAGACTATTTTTTGAAGTGGGTGGAAATACCCCCAGGAGGCAATAGAGATGCCTGAAGTCTCTAAGGGGCTCAATTTGGTCATGGTTGACCAGTTCTTAGAGAGAGTACCCGATGAAGTGTTGAGGTTAAAACTGAGGGAGCTACAAGCCACATCCCTCATGGTAGTTGCGCGCAAGGCGGACGAGTTAATGATCCAGAGAGGGGCGAATTATGCTGGTAACGCGACCTCAGGGAGTGATCCCTCCACTCCACGACGGACAGGTGCGAGCAGTAACCCCACAGGACGTAGATCCTTTAATGCTGCTTGCTACCGGTGTGGCCAGCTCGGGCACAGAATTGCCAACTGTCCGGTACCTCCGGGGGCCACGGGGTCGGGTTTCCAGGGAGGACCTCCACAGGGCTTTGCTCGAGAACCGTCACCAAGGTGCAATTTCATTGCAAAGGATAGGGGTGATGCTACAATTGCAGATGTTGTTGTTCAGGGTCTAGATGACAGAGTGGTGAAGACCCGAGCCCTGCTGGACTCGGGGTCAGAGGTTTCCCTGGTCACCTTTGAATTGTGTAAGGAGTTAGGGGTAGAGGTTACTCGTGAAACTGAAGGGGTGTTAGGCATGATCAATGAAACTGCCTTAGTGCCTGATGGTTTAGCATCCCTGCAAGTGGGTCTAGGAGGCAGCACTGCGACTGAGGTCTTTCATGTGGCTGGTAGGCTCCCAGTACCTGTCCTCCTTGGTGCTGACTTTGCTGAAAAGGTGAAACTTATCATAGATTTTGGCAGTCGTAGTTATAGCACAAGTAGCAATGGGGCCAATGAGCGGCCAGTTAAGTTCTCGTTGAATGGAGGGCAGGAGATGTCACATGTTGGAGAAGAAGTCGATATTCATCTCCACGCTGAGGATGAGATGAAGAAACTTGATCTAACTGAAACAGATAGACAGAAATTAGATCAGGTGTTTCAAGACTTCCCAACTGTGTTTAGTGAGATACCTGGTCATACGAACATGGCTATTCATAGAATTGATGTAGGAGGGGCTTCCCCCATCCGCTCTCACCCGTACAAGGTGAGTCCTGAGAAAAGACAAGCTATTGATGAAGAGTTGGATAAGCTTCTTGACATGGGGAAGATTGAGCCTTCAGATTCACCTTGGGCCGCTCCTGTAGTGATGGTTCCTAAGAAGAACGGGAAGTACAGGATGTGTGTCGATTACCGGAAATTGAATACAGTGACAAAGATTGATGCCTTCCCCATGCCTACAGTGGATGACATTTTGAGCTCTCTGCATGGTGCCTCGGTTTTCTCATCATTAGATCTGCGCAGTGGATACTGGCAGATGGGCGTTGCAGGTGAGGATGAGGAGAAGACTGCTTTTGTTTGTCATAGGGGTCTATTCCACTTCAAGGTCCTTCCTTTCGGTGTGGTGAATGGTCCTGCCAGTTTCCAACGGTTGATGTCCAAGGTGCTTGATGGCCTGATAGGGCGAAATTGCTATGTCAACTTGGACGACATTGTGTGTTTCTCTCCGGATATTGAACAGCACATCTCTGATCTTCAGGAGATCTTTTGTTGCTTAAGACAAGCGGGTCTGACCGTAAATACTGAGAAATGTCAGTTTGCCTGCCAAGAAATGAAATATCTTGGCCATGTTGTCAGCTCAAATGGACTCAAGATGGACCCCGAGAAGGTGTCTACCATTGTTAACTATCCCCAACCTAGGTCGATCAAGGAATTAGAGAGGTTCCTTGGGATGGCCGGATGGTATCAGAAATTCATTCATAGCTTCTCAGATGTTGCTGCACCCCTTCATGGATTGAAGAAGAAAGGTGTTCCCTGGAATTGGACTGCTGACTGCACTCGTGCTTTTCAGGCCTTGAAGGAGAGCCTCCTCACTGAGCCAATACTAGGCTACCCTGATGAAGAATCCAGGTTTGCTGTACACACAGATGCCAGCAATGTTGGGGTCGGTGCAGTCCTGATCCAGCAGCAACCGTCTGGGACGAGAACTATCGCCTATGCAAGTCGGTCTTTGTCTGCTGCAGAAAGGAATTATAGTACTACTGAGAAGGAGTGTTTGGCTGTAGTATGGGCCCTAGAGAAATGGCGGCCATATCTAGAAGGTAGAGAGTGTCGTGTTATAACGGACCACCAGGCACTTTGCTGGTTATTTCGGAAGAAGAAGCAAAATGGGCGACTTGCACGTTGGATTCTGAGGCTTCAGGATTTTCTGTTTCAGGTGATATATAGGCCTGGAAAGCAGCATCATGTCCCGGACGCACTATCTAGGATTCCTGAGAAAGGTGTTGCCCCTTTGGTGGGAGTTGTAAGCAGGGTTTTGTCGAATCGGGTCTGTGGCGGACATGAAAAGGACTTATGTGCGGCCAGTGATTGCATTTCCCCGGATGATGAGTCGGTTGGTTGGGTACAATGTGATGATTGTGATAAGTGGTATCACCAGGTTTGTGTCCATATTGGTTCTCAAGAGGCGGAGGATGTAGACAAATACTCTTGCCCATCTTGTGTTGGCAAGTCAGAGGCCACGGATGAAGTCGTTCTTCCTTTGGATTTGACAAAGGATTCTGTCCTGAGGGCCCAACGGAGTGACCCAGATCTTTTGCCAGCCATTCAGATCCTTGAAAAGCAAAAGAATGGTGGTGGGGAGGATCAAGGTCCTGTTCAGAAGATTTCAGATTTCAGTTTGAAGGAAATGGTGTTGTATAAGAATGAATGTGTAGTTATCCCCAAGGTGCTTCAGAATGCAGTGTTAGTTGAGTGTCATTGCAAGCCAATAGCTGGGCATCTTGGGAGAAAGAAGACACTTCAAAGGTTGAAGTCAATGGGTCTCTGGTGGAGTGGTATGTCGCAGTCTGTAAGAAGCTTTATTCGCAGTTGTAAGGTTTGTCTTCAAACAAAGCCTTCTTACCAGAGACGTCAAGGAAAGATGCTGTCTAGTACCTCCTCGAGGCCTTGGGAAAAGGTTGGTGTAGATCTCATGGGACCTTTACCAAATTCATATGCTGGGCATGAGTATATTCTGGTGGCTGTCGACCATTTCTCAAAGTTTGTGGAGATTCTGCCTTTGAAGTCAGCTACCAGCCAGTCGGTTGCAACCATATTGCTCCGATTGTCTCATTTTCGCTCGCGTGAACATTGCCAGCACAAACCACTGACCTCTGCCTCCTGAACGGATCATCGCCCATTCCATTCACTATACGTTACGTACTATAAAGGCTGTATTGTCTGACCGTTCATGAATATTCATGTTTTTGCTAAACTCGGCAAAATGTTTGCTTTTACGTAATGGAAAAATTACGGTGGGGGGTTGGATGAAATGGACATAATGAAATAGGCAGAAGTGATCTATGATAATTCATGCTTTTTATGTTTCGTGTGCTCGACCTATAATCTTCAAATCGCTTGGTAAACTGAGTCCAAAGTTAGACTTGTTTCACATGTGTATTATAGGCAATGACGAGCTTGCAACCTATTTTGAAAAATTACGGTGGGTGAACTTTCAAAAGTCAATGAGACATGAGGGCTCCAATGAAAGAGCTAGTGATAACGTACGTCGGGGTGGATGTGCTTTTCGTTTAAACAAAAAATGAATTTTTAACGATTTTTTTAAAAAACGTCCATAGGCTAACATGTTAGGCTGCCGACTCAGATCATGCTCTGACGATAGGGGGCGTTGTGAAATGAGACTAACCGGAGCCATATGCACTCTAGTGAGGGAGCTGTTCTGCAGATATGGACCTCCAGGAGCCCTGCTCTCGGACAATGGCCCCCAATTCAGAGGGAAGGTTCTGCGAGCTGTCTGCACAAACTGGGGGATAGAGCAGATCTTCATTACGCCATATCACCCCCAAACGAACTGGGTCGAAAGGGTGAATCGTAACATCAAGGCCATGCTTCAAGCTTACACCGGATCTGACCATCGACAGTGGGATGTTCATCTCGCTGAACTCGCGTTTGCCCTGAACAGCAGTAGTCATGACACACTTGGTGTAGAACCATCAGTAGTTATGTTTGGACGGCGCTTGGCTTCTCCCTTGACTAACCGCCTGCAGACTGAGGGAAACAAAGACATTCCTACGCAAGAAGAAATCGCACACAATCGTCAACGCGCTGTTAGTAGCTCCAAACAATATTACGACCAGAGCCGTGATGAGTGCCGCATCACTGAAGGAAGCCAAGTCATGGTGAAGACAAAACCTCTGTCAAATGCGAAAAAGAACTTCTCAGCTAAGCTAGCACCACGATGGACTGGGCCGTTTGTTGTGCAGAAAAAACTAACCCCAGTGAATTTCCTTGTGGTGAACGCTGCCAACAAGAAGGTGACTCGCATCGTTCATGTGGACCAATTGAAAGGGTGCTAATTACTTCGACTTCGCATGTTGCCAACGCTGTTAAAAAAATGTCGCTTATTGTAGCATATTGGATCAGGACTGGTTGAAAGTTCGCAACTCATGATTACATTGACTTACCTCTATAGCCGAGTAAGATTGCAGTTTGGTCGAGAGCGGGACTGTCACAGTTGGGCTATGGATCGCGATAGAAACGAAATGGACGCTAAATTTAATTGATCTGGACTCTTAATATAGATTCTAACAGACTCTTATTTCAACTGATGTTGTATGTTTAATGTCAACCATTTATATTGGTGCATACCCATGTGCTTTATTTCTGGTCATGCAGAATTATGCACTCTTCAGAATTGTTTGATGACTAATATTAACATGTCGGATCCTTATCTTTACAGTTAAAAGATAAATACAACCGGTTGGGAATTGTTGAAAATTGGAACTATTATATAAAACTTGTGATTCCCTGTGAATTTTCTGTCATTGCATCTAGTGTTTTACTTAGAGTTATACATGTACACTGAATTTTTGTGCACATGAAATTGTTATACAGTATGTACACAGAATTTGTGTTTCAAAAGATAAACGAAACAAAAGAACTACCAATTGAGTGTAGTTTATAATTTACACATATACAGCTGTTAGTTTCGCTAACATCCTATACTTTGGTAAACACTATATCTGACCTGAAATTGGGTATAACAAAATATATATATATTTAAATGTTTTTTGCCGGACCTGCTGACCGGATTTACATTAATAGAGGGTATGAAGTATGTCTAGTTGACATACATCCTACACTTTAGCCATGTAGGTAGGGCTAAATTACAAATTTGTCTAAGAGTTATTTCTTTTAGAAAGAAATCAAACAAAAGAGCACTCAGCTGTGGTGGTGCTGTGTTACTTATATTGATTTGTTTAAAGGTATTCATGGATATGCTTGAACAGGTTAAGACGATAATCTGTATTGGAAGTTTTTTCTTGTTGGTGTTTGATATTATGCACTTTGCATCTCTGTTTTGCGGGGAAAAGCTATCTTTTTGGGGTGCGGTGTTCGTTATTCTTACAGTGTACATTTTCGGGTACTGATGGTATCTTGCGCAGACAAGCGAACTGAATGTATAGATTTACCCTGAACTCAACATAGAAACAGTCGATAGCGATCACAGCATATTAAGAGAACTGGTGGTCGTATGTTTTGTCTGTACGCGCGCTTGGTTGCGATATTGTTTGCTTCACGTGTATATGTCTCGGGCGAGATTTGGCTTGTTTTATGAGCAGTTTGGACATGTTAAAAATAATATTTAAAAAAAAACCCGTAGGGTATATTTGGTGGGGGAGAGTATAGGGATTGATATCTTTTTGTTTTGTAAGATATCGTTTAACCGATACCGATACCGAGATGATCGGGATCGTGATCGGGAGACGAGAAAATGGACTGTTGTCTGTAAGATTCTGATTGTTGTTTCTAAGGCCGTTGTCGCCTTATTAAAGGTGTTTTAACCCAATTCCTGTCTGATATCTAATCATTCCTGTCTGTACCTAGTGAATCCCCTTATAAGTTGACGAAATAATTCGTATATTTATGTCGTCGAGGAAAATGACCATTTGCGCATATGCAAGTATTATAGATAGCAGCCTTCAGCCGCGGGTAATAGGGTTAAATTTGTAGATATTGGGACATTCAACTTCGTCGGTAATTGGTGGCTAGTTTTATCGGGACTCGTTTGCCTCTACACCCCCCCCCCCCCACCCCCACCGAAAAAGGTCTAAGTTTAGAACCACGCCCTTTGCCTATCCGCTCTATTTAACCCATGTTAAAATGATTATTTCAGGGGATTTATTTAAAATAAGGGTTTAAAATGCAGTGATTTCAGGTCACTTTATCGAGAGAGAGCAAAAAATCAACTCGCACTATGCGCTCGCATGACTTTATTACCTCATTGCAGGGCTGCCAACCTTTGGAAAGAGTTTGGAGTGAGACATTGCGAGGGAGCGAAGCGACCAAGCCCGAGGGCGCGGAGCGCCCGAGGGGGGGATGGTGTGGAAGGGGGGTGTCCCCCCTTCCACGGTAGGGAGCTTTTACAATTTTGCAATTTAAATGGTGCAATCTGGTGCATACTTTAACCCTGATTCCACAAATACATAAGGCATGATTCATAGGTTAATTGATTTCATGAAGTATACACTGACCTTGAAAAAATACAAAATTCCACATTTCCACACTCTTTTTGGAAAAAAATTCAATCAAAATGTCGTTCTCAATAGAATACACAGAACATAGTTAATATAACTGCCATATCAATTATATACAAGCACCCTTCCAAAATCATTCTTACTCTCGTATAAACGATCGAAACCATGAATTTCAATATTTCAAGACAAGAGTTTAAACTCACCTGTACCGGCTGAAGCCTGAAGTACTGTACCATATGGCCGATCTGGTCGTAGAGGGCTAAAGAGGACGGCCCAGGCCCATTATTCGATCGCAAACACTGAGCCACCCGAGCCGGGCCGGGCTGGGGGCCGGGCGCGATGTACAGCGATGACAGGCCATGGCATCGACACTCGCTTGTCGTGTCTCGCACAAAAACCCCGCTTCATAGTAAAGTGACGACGTCACTCGCACACGCAGGATAAGCCAATCGCAATTCACTATCTTGTCTTTGCGCGGCAAACCGAAACCAATTTGCATTGATAGTTTAGCTTTGCGCATGTGTGGTTAAAAAAATGTTGAAACTTTCGGCAGGGATATTGAATATCCGATATAATAGACATTTTTTTTTTTTAGTTTCTATTTTCGGGGTTCAGCGTGAGAGTTCCTATGATCAGCGTGAGAGCTTGAGAATGGGGTGAATTGCGTGAGACTCACGCAGATTGCGTGAGAGTTGGCAGCCCTGCATTGGTATATAATTTAGACCAAAAAGTCAAAAAAATACTGTGTTTCCAGGCAATCACCCCCCCCCCCCCCCCCCTCCTAGTGGTGGTCTAAAAATGGGGGTAGAGCAAAGAGAGAAGACAGAGGAATGGTGACAACGGGGGGGGGGGGAATCTTCAAACGGCGGGTCAAAAACAAATGATGGAGCCCCCCCCCCCCCAATCCTGAAAATCTTCCTAAGCCTATGCTTAACTCAACCAAAACAGAATACTTTCACATTTCTCTCCTTGCTGTTCATACAAACAAATGTTGCAGTGACTGCCATTTAGTTTAAAACAAATTGTTATACATACCAGATATAGAATGAATATATATCTCGTCTTAATAATATTGAATAATTTTCTTCTTCAAAGAACTAAAATTTGGAATTTTGTTATTAGGCTTTTGAACAAATAGTTGATGCTTAATCAAAGTCAGCATGCAATTGAAAGGATCGTTTCTTTTGTCTTCAAACCAAAAATTAAATTCTCTTAATTAAACTCTATCTGTAATCGAAAACCTTCATTTATCCATTTCACCGTTTCATTCCAGATTGATTTACTGATTTCACAATTGTAAAAAAAATGTACAATATCTTCCAGCTCCTTTTTACAAAAACGAACATTTATCATTCCTCACTTTTTTCATCTTATACTGTTGCTTGTTCAAACACAGAATCCTGTTTACTATCTTATACTGAAAATATCTTAAACCGATATCTGGAGTAAAAAAAAATATTATTCTATGATATTTCTGCATTCTTGGAAATTCAGGGGTATAATCTAAATGTCGTTCCCCTTTCAGACCTATTAAGTGCACACAATTTGTGTTTCCCAGAAAAGGTTTCTAAATATATTGACGACCTTTTATGTCATGTACTAATATTATATGTAACAGCATTAGAGGATCTACTACATTTTTTTCACATTTTTCAATATGCATTTGATATCGACACTTTATAGCTTGAGTTTAATACAGAATAATAAGACAAATAATTTAGTTTAATTTAGTTTGTTCACATTGCTCACGAATCAGAAGTTTTCCCTTATCATCAATCAAATCAGTTATACATCTGATGCCTTTTTCATACCAAGATTTAAAAAATACAGATTTTTGTCCATTTTGTATTGAGCTATTTCTCCACAACGGATAAGTTAACCAAGCATCTCCTTCTATACGACTCAACGTAGATAGAGCGTGAAACACATGTCTCCAAAACGGATTAGCAACTTCATGAGACAATGCCGAAAGATATTCATCACCAAACCCTACTACAAAAACGATTGCATTAAATGACTAACATTACATGTTCGTAAAACCATTCTTCGAAACCATGTTAACTTGAGTGACATCTGGCATTTTAAGTCCCCCTTCTTCATTATGTGCCAACAACCTGTTTCCTACTAATTTTATCTGGCCTATTCTTCCATATAAAGTTAAAGAACTTAACTTTTATGGTTTTAATTATTAGCTGAAGGATCTGTGATTGTCATAAAAAGATGATTAAACTGTGGTAGCATAATATACTTTACATTTGAAATTAAAGGAGAACTGTAAGAAATTTCTCTCTTTTTTTCAATTTTTCAACAAAAAAAAGTTGAAAGAAATTGAATTGAATTGCATATGGCTAGTTGCCTTATGAGAGAAAGGTCTATTAAAGTTTGAGTATTAGGAAAATTGACTCATTTAGATTGTTGTATTTCAATAATTGCATGACGCATGGACTTAACTTCTTTAAATAAACCTCAAAGTATAAAGCGTGAGCTCTGTATACGGTCAATTTTCAAGGATAGAGGTCCTATTAAATGGCACAAAATGTGTTTGACGGTATACACTCGAACCAATAGAAATCAAGTAAGTGTCAAGTGGTAAAAAGGCAAGACAATTTTGGGAAATCCGTAAATTTTCCTTCACTCTTATTTCTTCTGTGAGGTTTTCTCGTTTTTCTTCTTTCCATTCCTTTCCTCCTTTTCTCTTCTTCATTTTGAGCGTGAAATTTGTGGGCAGCAGCCCCTAGGTCCCCAGCAGTACGCCAGTGTATCAGGCGCGTAGCCAGAGTTTGATGTTTGGGGGGGGGGCACATACATGTAATCGATCGAGGTAAAAAAAAGGTCTACAAAATTCCAACCGATCCTAGAAATTTTAGGGGGGGCACGTGCCCCCCCGTGCCCCCCCCCCCCCCCCCCCCCGTGGCTACGCGCCTGCAGTGTATAGGTGATAGAATGGGTACTTATATCCTAATTTTAAATTTACATCTATGTTTCCCAAAGATCGAATGTTAGATTAGAAATCAGATGCCCTAATTGATGGTACATATTTTTACTTTTCACATGTTGTATATGATATTATATACCTCATACATAGATCCGTATTCACTGATTGGTCAAAACTATATCGCATGACCAGGAGCATCTCGATCTTTCATTGCGTCAGAGGGTTTTGGCGTTCTAAGGTCAAATGATAGAACGCCAAAACCCCGTGATAGTACGCCTAACCCCTCCGCGACTTTTGCACACACAGAGCGTACGGGAATTCAAATGCCCTCCAGCGGGCAACTCCCAAGGTGTCACGGCGCTCAAGCCATGCAATTGACGCTGAGCCGTATGTTGGATTTATTTTAGCGTTGGATATTTGAAACTGTTTTGAACTTCGAAAGACTCTTCATATGTTACTTTGATGAGCAAATAGACTCTTGATATTGGATTTCTTTTCTAGACCTATTCATAGATCAATGAAAAGGATGAGGTATATAAAACAAATATGGACTGCTCTGTTATCGGATGGTGGTGAAAACTATAACTCCCTCGGTGGTGTTCATACCAGCCCTCCTATCACCTCCTCGGCGAATTTCCACCATCATTGTATACTATACCATTCATTTTTGCTCAGACCCTCAGAACTATGCTGAAACTATTGACTATACCCTCGCTAAAGCAATTGGCAATTATTTTGTTTGTATTATTCACGCAAAAAAATAGTTAAAATGATAATTCCATCGACTCAAATGATTTTGGATGTCACGCGTTCAGCATTCCTAGAAATGCAGAGAAAGGGTATCAGTGAGTTTAGGCTATCGAAAATCATTGCGGTTTTCCACTTGCAAAGAATATTCCAAACGAAATAAAACAATACAAAAGAAGGAGGGGTACTTAAACCTTGTCAGTAAGTGAACTATTGTAGTATTTAGGGGACATTAATGTCAATAGATTTCTCTTATTATAACGAGCGAGGTAGAGTTAGATTGGGGAGACATAGTATCCATTATGATAATTTTGAAATCTTTCCCACACCTGTTTTAATCTACATTGGGTACATGCATAGAAGGAGAGGGGGCGAGGGGCATTCAACATTTTTATAAGATCATCAATAAGAAGTTGATTTACATAACCTAAGCAAATCAAAATCACACACTTATACAATAAAACATTCATCATTATGCAAAACAGAAGCAAAAGATATTTATGTCTGACAATTAAGTGATGTTACATAATAATGCAGTATAACAATTATTTCTGATTTAGTATCTAAATTTACAGAGGATAATTATTCGATCTGGTATGAATTTCTTGAATGAAATCAAATGTTATCATCCTCCCTCCCCATCAAGCATGTATAAGGGGAGGATGAGTTACTACTCTGCATCCTATATGGGATGCACTTGTCATTATGTGGCGCTATTTTGCGACAAGATGCAGGGTTTGTGAACGTCAGACGATTCAAACTCGAATATATAAATACAAAATTCGTTCGAAATCGATGAATAAATTGAACAAAATGCATCGGCGTTTTCTTCTTTGTAACTTCTATTCATTACTGGATCTCCCTTTTTGAAATACTAATGGCAATCATAAAGTGTGATATTGTAGTTGGGCGTCATGTTTGAAATACACCCTGAAAGGCTACATCTTTTGTATTTAATTATTTATGATCCAAGGAGATGGTTTAAAGATATGGTTGAGTTCTGGTCAAGCGATTGCAGTATGAAAGAAACTGTAAAGAAGCAATTGATAAGTTTGACCATACGTAGCAATTAGGTATTGGTGTATTCTGTGAGGTTTTGGAATCATCAAAATGATAAGAAAATGGCCCAGTCTTGCCCAGAGTCATATACACTGTACACAGAAATGTGTTTATGGGACTACACAAACATGTGGCTTAAAAGTCTCGATTTACAACCCTTAGCTGTTACTTGTCATATTTAGAATATCAGGCTATTTGAAGAGCCAGCCTTTTCAGTTTAATTTTTGTTATGATACTCTTCCACACTAAAGGTGAAAAAAAAAAAATCCTTTCCAAGAACTCACCAATGTCGTTTTGACCTAAATAATGCAGCTGGTAGCACGTTGGGACAGACTCGCATCTCGGCATTCCCTGCATCTGGAGCAAAACAAAAAACAAAAACATTTTTTTTATTTTATTTTTATTTTTATTGAGTATTAACAATAATACTGTATCCAGTACGCGGGACCCCCCCCCCCCCCCAAAAAAAAGAGGATAGGAAACCATTCCGGTCGATTGATGATGCCGCCTTCCCCACCCCCCCCCCCCCCTTGTAATTTACGTTTATTATCTGAAATTACCCGTAGATTTTGTATAACTGCCTTTAATTGGGATAACTTAAAAACGTGTCCACCTTGGAGTAAATTCCCCGACTTAAGGGCTTCGGTAACTCAAGTGACGATTTAAAAGCATAACGAATCAAAGAAAGAAGTCGAACAGATGAAAAGTCGTTGATATTATACACCTCTAACACAATTTATAGAAATCGTGTAAATATTGTTCTCCTGGGCTCATATTAATAAAACCTACTAAGCCTACTAATAGTAGGATTTTGTGAATATGGCCCCTGCATGGGCTCAATATTTTCAATTAAATTAATTTAGTCAGAATGCAAATTGCGCACATTATGTAATGTCACGCAGAGTGCCAAATAATGTCTGTCCTACCTAGTTACAACTAATTTTTTGCAGTTTGCATTCTGACGAATAGAATCATCAGACAGGCCGAGAAGGTTATAGGACAAGAATTAAACCTTAGAGAACTATGTCGAAGTAGGATAGTAGAAAAGGCCAAATCCATCCTAATGAATAATCAGCATCCCTTAAACGAAAACTATGTAAGAATGCGGTCCGGTAACAGGTTGAGATCAGCACGCTGTCGGACAAATCGGCTCTTAAATTAATTTGTACCTAGCTCCATACGAATACTGAATGAGGAAGGTATCATATCGGGCAATAAAACAATAACAATACCTTTCCATAATTATAATATTATAATTAATAAAGATAATAATAATAATAACATAATGATGATGACGTTAGTTACAATTGTAATTATAACAATAATAATAATAACAATAATAATAATCATAATAATAATCATACAAATAATGATAATAACAATTATAATCAAGCTCAAGCTCAAGTTCAAATTATCGATACTGGTTTAATTTTATATATATATGTATATAATGTGTACCGCAATACCATGTAACACAACGAATTTCCATTGTTTATAATAATAATAATAATAATAATAATAAGACTATAATAGCAATGATAATAATGCAATACATTATCGATACTTGTAAAATGTTATATATATGTATATATAATAATTATGTGTATCTCCATACCACGTAACACAACGAATTTCCATTGTTAATAATAATAGTAATAATCATAACTAGACATATGATACTTGTTTGGAACAAGTATAGGTGGGCTGGTCAACTTAAATTTAAGACAAAATAGAGCAAAAATAAGCGAGATACTGCTTAAATATTCTTGAAAAACAATATCATGTAGTTTCATGACGTGAACGAAATTCACCTTCTATAGGGATAACGCAAATTATGAAGGCCTTTTGACATGAGGCCTTTAATCGAGATTTTCACTATGATGACGTCATCAAAATGAAAAATGGTTATTGCTGAGCTGATAGAGAATTGTCTTAGCTACAACATATCGAAATTTTGAAGAAAATCGATCAATATTTACAGAGATACAATCAATTTTCCATAAATATGCTGACGTCATAATATGCAAATTCGTATTTTGAGTTCCAAGGCCATTATGATGATGTCACGATACACCTAATGGCCAAATGAGACATGGAATCATATCTCCCACTCATACTCTATCTAAATATGAAAAAAATTGAAGGTCACGGTTCATTCCAAAGAGCTATAATGAATTTTGTATAGGCATGTTTTTGCCCATATATGCTATGTATTAAAAGAGCTCGCGCGCACTGACATTTATCTTGAATTGACGCTCATCTTGTTATTAATGGTCATAAAGAGATAAACATGGTATCAAATTCCTTGAAAAAATATAATAAATATCATGAAAAAAAAAATGGCGATTTTATGTTTTGTAATGGTGTTACGCGCGAAAACGCGCGCGCATGCACTTACGCGCGATTTTTTATAAAATGCTTTAAATGACCTGAAACGTATGCAAAACAAATTTGAGACGATTTTGAGCATTTAACAATTTTGCGCGCGCACTGACGCGCGGACGTACGCGGACGCGCGCGTTTTTTGACCTGAAATTGACCGGACACATATTGACCTTGATCGTGATAAATATGAATGAGAAATGAATTACCGTTATGAAAATATGATCATGAGTAAATTTTCAGAAAATTTCACAAAATGGCGCCTAGATGACGTCATCAATCAAGGTCAAGGTTGAAAACTTTGCTGTGCCTTGTTCATATGCCTATACATATGTGTACCAAATGTTAAGATATTTGATTGAGCCATTTTCAAATTATCTTGCACACAAAAAAGTGGGTCGAAATAAGAAAAACTAGACATATAATACTTGTTTGAAACAAGTATAGGTGGGCTGGTCAAACTGAACTTTGAGACAAAATAGAGCAAAAATAAGCGAGATACTGCTAAAAAAAACAATGTCATGTAGATTAAAGATGTACGAAATTCACCTTCAATAGGCATAACACGCTACTTAAGACATTTCTGATATGTGCCCTTTAATCGTAATTTTCACTATGATGACGTCATCAAAATGAAAAATTGGTAATAACTGAGCTTGTAGAAAATTGTCTAAGCTACATCATATCGAAATTTGGAAGAAAATCGATAAATATTTACAGAGATACAATCAATTTTACATAAATATGCTGACTTCATAATATGCAAATTCGTATTTTGAGATCCAAGGCCATTCTGATGATGTCACGATACATTTAATGGCCAAATGAGACATGGAATCATATCTTCGACTCATACTCTATCTAAATATGAAAAAAAAATTGAAGGTCACGGTTCATTCCAAAGAGCTATAATGGATTTTGTATAGGCATGTTTTCGCCCATATATGCTATGTATTAAAAGAGCTCGCGCGCACGGGCATTTTTCTTGAATTGACGCTCATCTTGTTGTTAATGGACATAAAGAGATAAACATGGTATCAAATTCCTCGAAAAAATATGAGAAATATCATGAAAGAAAAAAAAATGGCGATTCTATGTTGTGTAATGGTGTAACGCGCGAAAACGCGCGCGCATGCTCGTGCGCGCGATTTTTTATAAAATGCTTAAAATGACCTGAAACGTATGCAAAAAAAATTTAAGACGATTTCGAGCATTTAAATTGTTTGCGCGCGTAATGACGCGCGGACATACGCGCACGCGCGCGTTTTTTGACCTGAATTTGACCGGACTGATATTGACCTTGATCATGATAAATATGAATGAGATATTACTTTTGGTTATGAAGATATGATCAAAAGTTGATTTTCAAAATTGTTCACAAAATGGCGCCTAGATGACGTCATCAGTCAAGGTCAAGGTCGAAAAATTTGCTGTGTTTTGTGAATATGCCTATACATATGTGTGTTAAATTTTAAGATATTTGATTGAGCCATTTTCAAATTATCTTGAACACAAAAAAGTGGGTCGAAATAAGAAAAATAAATAATAAACTAGACATATAATACTTGTTTGGAACAAGTATAGGTGGGCTGGTCAACTAAAATTCGAGACAAAATAGAACAAAAAGAAGCGAGATACTGCTTAAAAATTCTTAAAAAGCAATATCATGTAGTTTCTGACGTGAACGAAATTCACCTTCTATAGGGATAACACGCAAATTATGAAATTTCTGACATGAGGCCTTTAATCGAAATTTTCACTATGATGATGTCATCAAAATGAAAAATGGTGTTGACTGAGCTTGTAGAGAATTGTCTTAGCTACATCATATTGAAATTTGGAAGAAAATCGATCAATATTTACAGAGATACAATCAATGTTACATAAATATGCTGACGTCATTATATGCAAATTCGTATTTTGAGTTCCAAGGCCATTATGATGATGTCACGATATACTTAATGGCCAAATGAGACATGGAATCATATTTCCGACTCATACTCTATCTAAATATGAAAAAACATTGAAGGTCACGGTTCATTCCAAAGAGCTATAATGGATTTTGTATAGGCATGTTTTTGCCCATATATGCTATGTAATAAAAGAGCTCGCGCGCACGGACATTTATCTTGACTTGACGCTCATCTTGTTATTAATGGTCATAAAGAGATAAACATGGTATCAAATTCCTCGAAAAAATTTGAGAAATATCATGAAAGAAAAAAAAATGGCGATTTTATGTTGTGTAATGGTGTTACGCGCGAAAACGCGCGCGCATGCTCGTACGCGCGATTTTTTATAAAATGCTTAAAATGACCTGAAACGTATGCAAAATAAATATGAGACGATTTTGAGCATTTAAAATTTTTGCGCGCGCACTGACGCGCGGATATACGCGCACGCGCGCGTTTTTTGACCTGAAATTGACTGGACTGATATTGACCTTGATCATGATAAATATGAATGAGAAATACCTTTTGGTTATGGAGATATGATCATGAGATGATTTTCAGAAAATTTAACAAAATGGCGCCTAGATGACGTCATCAGTCAAGGTCAAGGTCGAAAAATTTGCTGTGTTTTGTGAATATGCCTATACATATGTGTTTTAATTTTTAAGATATTTGATTGAGCCATTTTCAAATTATCTTGCACACAAAAAAGTGGGTCGAAATAAGAAAAATAAACTAGACATATAATACTTGTTTGGAACAAGTATAGGTGGGCTGGTCAACTTAAATTTGAGACAAAATAGAGCAAAATTAAGCGAGATACTGCTTGAAAATTCTTAAAAAACACTATCATGTAGATTCATTACGTGAACGAAATTCACCTTCTATAGTCATAACACGCAAATTATGAAATTTCTGACATGAGGCCTTTAATCAAAATTTTCACTCTGATGACGTCATCAAAATGAAAAAGGGTTAATATTGAACTTGTAGAGAATTATCTTAGCTACAACATATTGAAATTTTGAAGAAAATCAATCAATATATACAGAGATACAATCAATTTTCCATAAATATGCTGACGTCATAATATGCAAATTCGTATTTTGAGTTCCAAGGCCATTAAGATGATGTCACGATACACTTAATGGCAAAATGAGACATGAAATCATATTTCTGACTCATACTCTTTTCAAATATTAAAAGAGAATTGGGGTCCAGGTGCATCCCAAAGAGCTATAATGGATTGTGTATAGGCATTTTTTTGCCCATGTATGTTATGTATTACAAGAGCTCGCGCGCACTGACATTTATCTTGAATTTACGCTCATCTTGTTAATAATGGTCATAAAGAGATAAACATGGTATCAAATTCCTTGAAAAAATATGAGAAATATCATGAAAGAAAAAAAAATGGCGATTCTATGTTTTGTAATAGTGTTACGCGCGAAAACGCGCGCGCATGCTCGTGCGCGCGATTTTTTATAAAATGCTTAAAATGACCTGAAACGTATGCAAAAAAAATTTAAGACGATTTCGAGCATTTACAATTTTTGCGCGCGTAATGACGCGCGGACGTACGCGCACGCGCGCGTTTTTTGACCTGAATTTGGCCCGACTGATATTGACCTTGATCATGATAAATATGAATGAGATATTACTTTTGGTTATGAAGATATGATCATAAGTTGATTTTCAAATTTTTTCACAAAATGGCGCCTAGATGACGTCATCAGTCAAGGTCAAGGTTGAAAACATAGCCGTGTTTTCTCCATATGCCTATACATATGTGTGCCAAATTTCAAGGTATTTGAATAAACCATTTTCAAGTTATCTTGCCTACAAAAAAGTGGGTCGAAATAAGAAAAATAAATAATAATAATAATAATAAAGGCAATTTTAACAAAATTATAAGGTGGTCTGTATTAGATACAGCCCACCTAATAAATAATAAATAATAAAGGCAATTTTAACAAAAATATAAGGTGGTCTGTATAAGATACAGCCCACCTGATAAATAATAATAATAAAGGCAATTTTAACAAAATTATAAGGTGGTCTGTATTAGATACAGCCCACCTAATAAATAAAGGCGATTTTAACAAAAATATAAGGTGGTCTGTATTAGATACAGCCCACCTGATAATAAAGAATAATAATAAAGGCAATTTTAACAAAATTATAAGGTGGTCTGTATTAGATACAGCCCACCTAATAATAATAAGACTATATAGCAATGATAATAATGCAATACGTTATCGATACTTGTAAAATCCTATAGTCATTCCACCTATTGATATACATGTATATTATTTTCGATGCATGACTATATCTTTGTTTTAGTTGTTAATTGTTTTTTTTTTTTTACTGTCAACTCAAAAATTCATTGATTTTTTGTATGAGTGTATTATGTTAAATATATGTGTACCGCAATACCATGTAACACGATGAATTTCCATTGTTAGATGGACAATAAAGATGAACCTTATGAACCTTATGATTGAAATATAATAATATACATAGAAACGGGTGAATATAATGCCTCGTTGCTGAGTAAACTTGTATAAATTTGAATACATATTGAAAATGGCTTGTTCTCCTTATAGTCTACTGCAATGAAAGCTCTTTGTATCCAACTTAGTTATAACGGTAATTCAAAATACATAGGGGGCAATGTTTTGAGACGTGGGATGCTGTACAAGGTCGTTAAGTATCAACGTGTTCAGGAAACCTCCCTGCACACTTTATACGTGGACTACCATGAAAATATGTTGCTGGAATAGAATGACGGCCATCATTAAATAAAATCAAGAGAAATTTTGGGATGGGTGCATTATGCTGTGTATGACAGGGTGTGTGTTTCGAAATGATGTAGGCTATCAGTCAAGTGATGCGTAAGTAAGATCTCGATCCAGGTGATATTCATTATTTTCAGTCTAAATCATGAAGATAATGGATGATGGGGTTCAGAATATGAAACCCCCCCCCCCCCCCCCCATTCTTTGAATTCACCCTTTTAGAGCACTTCAATATTCATGAAGTAAATTTCAAACAAAAATCTTCATGAGGCATTTAAAATCTCCTTTTAGACTTTATTGTAAAAATATATTTCAGTGTGTTATACTTCTTACCCCCCCCCCCCCCTCCTCCATGCTTTTCAAATTGAGAATTTGGCCTAATCCAACAGTTACAAAGCTATGTTTTTTAATTAGCGATACTGGGCGCTTTAGTTTTAAAAAAACTTGTACACCTGCTACTCTTTTGGTGGATAGGGGGTAGCTTGAAATACATTGGTGAAAGTCATCAACAGCTGCAACCCAAACCTCACTACCGTTTCTGCATAATACCATTTTGAAAAAAATGGCCGCCATTTTCTCAGCAGCATATTGTCAAGGTAGTTCACCTGGAAATTGTGCAAGGAAGTCTCTTGAACACGTTGATACCCAACAAATTTTTACAACATTTCATGTCTCAAGAACTGGCTATGCCCTCTGGGTAAAACTTAAACAACAAATTTCATAATCTAAATGTAATTCGAGTTAAATGTCAGATCTCCTTTATAATTCAATAGAATTAAAATACCTTTTAAAGAATAAACCTGTTTCCCGAGGAAGTACTTTTGTACACACACGAACACCCACACCCACACCTGCACAGAATTTCAATATTTATTTTGTGAGCTGTAATGATGGTATTTCGTTTTCTTTTCATTTATCATATAATCGAGTTTTTCATGGAACAATTCTTCCTCGTGATTTTTTCTTTAAAATAAACTTCTATTTTTTTCAAATGATACGTGGCATTCTTGAGAAAGAAATGATGCATGATTGTGTTGATCTTTGATTATGACCTGTCAAGGCAAACCCTAGGTAGTCCACGTATCCAAACATTGGCAGAAACAGATCTGAAATGTTTAGGCCTAAGATCGATGTGTTGTCATCTAATAATTATATATATATTTGGATTTCATTTTTGGTTTACCCATATTGTGCATTATGTAAGGGATGACCCGGGTAGGCTTGTCTTATGGAAGTATTGAACTGCTGACACTCATGCACTGAAAATATATGAAGCTATAAACAAAAATTGACATGGAGCTTTTTAAACGTAATATTTTACATAATGTACATTATTTCCCATACGTCACCGTGAAATATGTTGAAAATCCAACATTACATTGTAAAAAGAAATTCAAAGAAAAAGGTCAACCCATAAGGCTAAGTAATTTTTTGTAAGTATCTTTAATTTCTGTTAATTAGAAAGAAATTCGTATCCAAATTGAGTCCATGAATTATTCATAATTATACAAAACGATGTTATTTCTAAATGTGTTGAATTTGAATTTTAGTTATCTGAAATAACATCGTCACAAGGTAAAAATTACATTTTTTTAAAGATAATTAACAAACGAAAAGAAATCATGGCAGCTCTTGTTTTGTTCTTCACCTGTACACATTTTTCACATTTCTCCACATACAGATATAACATATATTAGTTATTCAATAAAATTACAAATAACGTTATTATCATCTAGTTTCATCGTCTTTCATGTTCAAATTTTTAAATTCATTATCAATGAAACAAATTTTGTCATACAATATTTTCCTCTGTAGACTAAATTTTATACAATCCATGGTAATGTAATGTTCGTTTCCAATTTCCGAACTATCATAATCATTGCAGGTATGTAAGTATGTTGGTAGCTTATTCGGGCGTCTACGCCTTCCAATTTCAATGGGTAAATTATGTGAACTTATTCTAAATCGGCGAATATTTTAAAGTTATAAATTACTTTTTACATAAGTTAAATATTTCTATTGTTTTATGTTTTGCATTAAAACTTTCTATATGTTCGCAATTTATTTTTCTCCTTTCCGTATACGTAATTACTGTTTAAATACATATAAAATGATAATCATATATTTCTCGAAGTTTATTTTCTGTTTCCTCTCCGTCTGTTTTATCGTTATCTAAAATATTTTCCAATTCTAGACATCCGTTATTTCCATCAACATATAAATTACTTTTCTTTAATAAATTGTGAAAATTACTGAGCCAACATGTAGTAGATCTCGCTTACTTTTCACTATTGTGTTGAAAAGGCGAATTACTTCTCTCTTAACTATTTACCCCTAAGATATATCTTATCCATTGCACTTTCTATAACATTACTATGAAAAAAATTGAACTTCCCTTTTCAATCTTTACCAAGTTCTCAAGATTCACTACAAGATCACCCTATACTTCCGAACCATATAAAAGGACAGGTTTAACAAGAGAATTTAAAAAAAAAAGGTTTTCTTAATATTCAAGAGATGCTCCCTAAATGACTTAAATGATCGAAAAATAAGCTATTTAGATTTTTCTGCCAGAGGTATCACTGTATTACTAAATGAACCACATGTATAATTGTTATTATTAATAAATACATTTACTGCCTGCATTATAACTTCAATTTCCTCACCATTTATGTTATAGCTATGTTGTTTCAATAACTTTCCATTCTTATTACAAATCAATATTTTGTCAGATTTCCGATTAATTTGTCTTACCCGATAATATTCTGCAGAATGTCATAATCAAATTCGCCTTTGTCGTGAATGTGAGAAGGAAAAAAAGGCAAAACGAATTCCCGCAACAAATTCATCAGATTGCTTGAATAGTCATTCTCGGTCGTAACAAACCTTTTAAGTTGTAATCTAAATATGTTTGCTTTCACGATTTAACATGCTCATTCATTCATTGTTAAATGTGAATTCCTTCCATTCCATTCTTATTACAAATCAATATTTTCGTTTTCATAATATTTACTTCGAGTTACCTTTTCATACAGTAATTCCGCAAAAAAGTCTGCATTCTGTTTTTAGTTTTGGATATTAATACAATATTATCCGCGTACATCAAACAATTCACTATATGTCCCGTTTAATTCTACTGGATCAGTACAAGTTGTTTATAATTCCTGTGGAAATTCATGAAGGTAAATATCATATATGGGGGGCTAGTTGTACAACGCTGTTTCACTCCACAACTAGATTGAAAGCATGGGTTAATTCCTTCATTTTAATAGTAAGTGACAAAAAATTGCTTTCTTATACATGGTAGTAATAACACCATTACAATTTCCTCCAATACCATAGGTCAACAATTTATAGAATAATCCTTTTCGCCAGACACTATCAAAGGTCTTGTGTAAATCTATAAAACACAAATAAACATTAATTTTCTGATTTACGTCCCTAGCTGTCCCATATCAATCTATTGTTTTCCCTGAAGCCTGTTTGGTTTTGGACATATAGTTTATTTTCTACTTAAATATGTAACCAAACGTCTGTTCAAAATACTACTAATTAGTTTGCCAACAGAGCACGAGAGAGAGATACCCCTATAAAATGTTATTTGCCGGCTTTCAGCATTGCATTCAAAAATTGATCACAGCCTGATGCCTTATTTTGTTTTAATATTTTTGAAAACAAATAAATACCTAAGAAGATGTTATAGAAAAATCCAACTTACCAAAAGTCTTTTTAAGTATTTCACCCTGTAAATGATGGTCAATGAAATAAGCATTATTATTTGGAACGTTTCCACTAGTCATTAAAGGGCCACTCTAACCCAAATAACATAGCCTTTGAAAACATGAATACACCTCTACTTGTTAATATTCCAGCCTCTAATTTTCAGAAAATCTCTAAATTGACCAAAAAATGAAAATAACCGTCCGATTTTCACAGATCTCACGCTTTCTGGGCTACGCCCCTCGAAAAAAAGGTAATACTGTCACGTGGTTTGATGACGCATCTGACGTCATTGCGGGCATTTTTAAAGCTAGATTTCAGAATTATTGATGATTTCTAAGAAAAATCAATGTCATGTTCGGAATTTCCGTCAAAAATTATTCTCCATGTCTTGTTGTCATGTTTTAGTCCGTTTTGGTTAGAGTAGCACTTTAATTTACGAAACTAATCATACCATACTATTGGAGGTTTTTTTTTTAGAAGGTTTTCGATATGTAGTCTATTAAAATCATCAATTATATTCCATCAGTCACGTAAATTTGTAGTTTTTTCTAAATACAAAATACATCTTTCTTAAATTTCTATCGAATGGCTTACTGCAAACCGCTCGGCATAGTTTCTAAACTCTTTTTCCCTATTCCATATTTTTAAATTGTGAACAATTCAACCACTGACTGCTTAACACGGTTAGCATTAGAATAATAATAAATGATAAATGAATAAGTTGATTATGTTGAAGCTTACCATAGCGAGAAATCCCAACAAAACGAGGCACACTCTCAGACGAATTGAGATTGTTCCAGTCATGGTGTTGTCATGGAATTGACACACCTGGATATGGGCAGGTGCCACGTGCAGAAGACCGCTGATGAAAAAGACTCTCTCCTGAACCCTTGTAAACTCCAGTAAATAAAGTAGGTAGATTGATATAACAGTCCCGGTGTGAGATAATTAAGGGTATCTTTTAGAGCTCGCGATATTCGTCAAAATTGAAATCAAACAGTTACAAATGAAACCAAATGAATAAATCTGGTGTAACAATCGAGTTTTGCCAGAACTAAGAGCAAACGATATTCGAGAAAAAATGATTAAAATAGTTGGTTTTCAAGCGACACAGATCATCAATAGAATAAATAGACACTTTCACGATCCGGTTGGATTTCTATTCGATCCGTTCAGCTTGGAATTGGTAAAGCAACTGAATTATTACAAGAAGAGCGGGATGCTGAAATCTTCATTTAATTCATGTGGTTAGTGGAAACTATTATAATGTTCACACTGCCTTCTGACCGTTGTGGCGATTTAGCCAATGAGAGTGCGTACATTTATATCACGTGATATGCTAAGGTAATCGCCATTTCGTCTCGCACGGATAGTTTGCTTATTGGAACTGCTGTTTGGGATGTTAAAAACAGCAGCACGGTGGTTTGTCTGCTTGGTAGTATACGAAGGTGTCGTGGTGCAGTGATTCATTCACTCCACTCTCAATCCAATTGTTGAGGGTTCGAATCTCAGCCAGGCAATAACTTCCTTTGGCTAGACATTAATCCACTTTTGCCACTCTCAACCCATATGTAAAATCGATCCCCGATAGGAAGCAAAAGTCATGGTAGTTTGCTTATCATTTTGATCGTCTGAGTGGAAAATGTGCTTGCATTGTGTGCAGGCAAGTCTGAATCCAATGACTTAGGTAATTGTATATCTGTGAAGCGCTAAGTGACATGGCCGATTTAAGCGCTATATAAACCCTGATTATTATAATTATTATTATATCATTAGTAACCAAAAAAAGCTTTGAATTCTCTCAAGTTCCCCTTTAAAGGTCGATCATTCATTTCTTTTCCTCACAGAATGTTACAAGTACATCATTCAGTAAATGTTGAGGCGGTCATGCATGAATTCCAATAGTGTATTCTCCTATTCTTTGGAATAAGAAACGTGTTTCGAATGATGTTGAGATAATCATTCATTTAATAAGTGTGATGGTGTTTCAACCACTTTGTCAACTCACTGCTAGAAGGACGTTACACCCATCGGCACTGCATGGTGGAAGTGTGCTTTTTGCAGAAAACCTAGCGTTTAGTTTGGAAGATGAAATGGGCTTTAATCGACTGATTATGAGACCATCATTCTGTTTGAAAGACCGTCTAACATGGACCTTCAAAACGCAAACCATCCTCCGAACAAATGAGGGATTCACTGGGCCCCTGCCATCCAAATACAAATGTATTCCTGTTTGTGTGTAGTTCTGCATACAACTCATATTTTGATATGTAAACTTCTGAATGTATTTCATAGATTTTTAAATATTTTTGAAATTGTTTTTAAAAAACTTCCTAAGCTCCAATCTCATTCCCCTTGCAAAATCATCTGTCAGTCATGAATGAGCTAACTTGAGAAAGTGGTATTTAACTTTGCCAAAGTTGACCACCTTTTACAATACAACAAACAATAGCAACATATAAGTTGCAATATGTCGGACATGTCAGACTAAACAGTCGGCTTAACTAATATTCAACAATAGACAATGGTATGTAATTTCCCCCAGCTCAGCACACGCTCATAATAGAATTGCATGCTTTCATACATTTACAATACATCATCATTGTCTTTGTCTTCCTGGTGATGCTACAGCATGTCTGACGGCAAAGCAACTTTTATGTTGCTACTGTATTACGTATTGTCACAGGTGGTCATCTTTGGCAAAGTTACATACCACTTTCTTAAGTTAGCTCATTGGTGACTGACAGATGATGTCACATATCATTTGCTTCTTTTCTAACTAAACAAGGTGTAAATAGGGGGGGAAAAAGTAGAAATTAAATTAAGAAATTAAAAAAGAAAATTGGTAATAAAAGATGATAGGCCTTATTGAAGGAAATGGGCGAAATGAAATTAGAATAAGAAATTACTTTCCGTTTAAAACAGATTAAGGAATTGTCATGAGATCTCGTATATAGTGGCTGGAGTTTTCAGAAAAACCCTCCAAATTATTTCTGAATTTTGGAAGAACAGAACAAAGTTAAATGAGAAAAATGTACATTATCAACAGAAAATGATGATGTCGTTAGTGAACAAAGTGCATTACTTAAAGTGGTGTTTAATTTTGATTCAAATCTGTATGCGGCGAAAGAAGAAGAAGAAGCAATTTTATTTATTTTATTGCATTATTCTGACAAAATATTTCATAATAAAGTCATTTAACCATGTTTTTTTTTACAGGACACTTATCATAATCGCAAACAAATTGGGGACTATAACTTTGGTTCCAAAAGGAAACAAGTCAAGAGATATACTTAAAAACTGGCGCCCAATTTCCTTGCATAACGTTATTTATAAATTAGCCTCCGGTTGTGTAGCTAAAAGACAAAAAGCTCGCTTTATTAGGAAAAATATACGTTTATTATACAACACATTACTTTACACTGAAATGAAGGATATATCTAGCATGTTACTCGTTATTGATTTCGAAAAGGCATTCGACTGTGCACGTGTCTCATAAATTCCTCTATAAAGTTTTTGATTTCTTTCAATTTGGCCCATCTTTTCAGAAATTGATTAAATTGTTTTAGTAAAATGTTTCATCGTGTGTCCTACTTTAACGGACACTGTGCAGATAGTTTTGTAATGAGGCGAGGGTGTCGTCATGGAGATCCTTCGTCTCCGTACCTGTCTTTAGGGACTTTTAGATTTGCGTGGTCTGATACGTGTGACGTCCATTTAAGGCAGTGCATTAAAAGGACGTCGATCGTAGCAATCCCCATTGTCTTCGTGCGAATCTAAAAGTCCCTACTGTGGGTACGTGGACTACTTGGTATCCTGATGCGTCACTCAAATTCTTTAGTTGGATTGCATCTGAACAGGAAAAAGACTCAAACTTTTGCAATATGCAGATGACACCCTCCTACACTCAATGGTACCAGAAAAGATTTACAATGTGCCCTTGAAATAATTGCTGACTTTGAAAATATCTCCAATCTTAAAATCAACATAGCAAAAACGCAAGTAATATGGATTGGGAATCATAGG
The DNA here is from genome assembly GCA_035222895.1 of Strongylocentrotus droebachiensis. Lineage (NCBI taxonomy): Eukaryota > Metazoa > Echinodermata > Echinoidea > Camarodonta > Strongylocentrotidae > Strongylocentrotus > Strongylocentrotus droebachiensis. The sequence goes on from JAVYIG010003892.1 coordinate 149,291, forward strand.
TCTCTTAAAACAAAAAAGTTACACCGATAAAAATTGAACTGGATGTCTGAAGGTTATCAAAAAGAGAATATGTCGTCGACCGGGTGCGAAGAAATGCCGTAGAGGGGGCAATTTATGCAGAGCGTCCTAATTGCCTGTAATATATCCACCTCTAGCCGAATAATCTAGCAGTGTTTTAATCATTATTTCGGATTTCAACTGCTCGTTTGGACCTCCCCTGCCCCCTGTTACACCCACAAATGTAATAACTCCCACAAATGTAATAACGCCCACAAATGTAATAACACTTTACCCACAAATGTAACAACACCCACAAATGTAATAACACTTTACCCACAAATGTAATAATTTCACCCACAAATGTAATAACCACTTTACCCACAAATGTAATAATTTTGAATCACCCACAAATGTAATAATGACTTTACCCACAAATGTAATAAATTTGAAGTGATATTTTGAATCACCCACAAATGTAATAATGACTTTACCCACAAATGTAATAAATTTGAAGTGATATTTTGTCGAATTTGTACAAAACTAAAACCCTGTAATAAAGCATGGGTATAGCTAACTACCACCTAGCTAACTACCCCCGGACATCTACCCCCAGTCAACTACCCCCTCCCCGGACATCTATCCCCTGACATCTTACCCCATCCAACTACCCCTCCCCCTGGACAACTAACTCCCCCTCCAACTACCCCCCCCCGGACATCTACCCCCAAGCAAATTAAGGTAGTTGGGGGTAGTTGCCCGGGGGTAGTTGGATGGGGGTAGATGTCCGGGGGTAGTTTTCAGGGTGGGGGTAGTTGGCTGGGGGTAGTTGGAAGGGGATAGTTGGATTGGGGGGGATGTCCGGGGGTATTTGACGGGGGGTAGATGTCTGGGGGTAGTTGCCCGGGGATAGATGTCCGGGGGGTACTTGACTTGGGGTAGATGTCCGGGGGGGTATTGTCCGGGGTAGATGTCCAGGGGTAGTTAGCTGGGGGGGGTTATCATTCTAGGGGGTAGTTAGCTGAGGGTAGTTGGCAGGGGGGTAGGTGTCCTAGATTCTCGATTAGAGATTATGTCTGACATTTCTTTCCTTTGAAATAACCGGTCTGGAGGAAAGACCACGCTCTATACCCATGTTATTCCACAGGAATGAGATGGTGAGGTCTTAGTTTGAAGATTTTTTTTTTTTAATAACCGAGTCTGAAGTCAAGACTACGTTCTAACCCCATGCTTTATTACCGGGTCTTAATTTGGAAGATGGAGGGGTCTTAGTTTAAAAGGTTTTTTTGTTGTTTTGTTTTATTTTGTTTTGTTTTTTGTTTGTTTTTTAACTTTTGAAAAACCGGGTCTGGAGGAAAGACTACGCTCAATACTTATGTTCTTCCACAGGAATAAGATGACGGGGTCTTAGTTTTGAAGATTTTTAAAAAGTTTTGAAATAACCGGGTCTGGAAGAAAAACTACGCTCTAAACCCATGCTTTATTACCGGGTCTTAGTTTGGAAGATGGTGGGGTCTTAGTTTTGAAGACTTTTTAATTTTTTTTGAAATAACCGGGTCTGGAGCAAAGACTGCGCGCTTTACCCATGCTTTATTACAGGGTTTTAGTGTTTAATTCGACAAAATACCCCTTAAAATGTATTACATTTGTGGGTAAAGTCATTATTACATTTGTGGGTGATTCAAAATATCACTTCAAATTTATTACATTTGTGGGTAAAGTGGTTATTACATTTGTGGGTGAAATTATTACATTTGTGGGTAAAGTGTTATTACATTTGTGGGTGTTGTTACATTTGTGGGTAAAGTGTTATTACATTTGTGGGCGTTATTACATTTGTGGGAGTTATTACATTTGTGGGTGTAACACCCCCCCCCCCTCCCCCTCTAGTTATTAAATTGCGCTCCAAGCTGCGAAATCTCGTCTTCACTCAAGCGGTGATGTTTGAATGATGAGTCGCTGGTTGATGCTGGAACACAATAATGAATTAAAAATGAATACACCAAAACAGTGGTAAAGAAAAAATAAATTATGTAAAAGGTAAATGGTGGGGTACTCCCTATGTGCAGCAGCCTTAATTCCTGTAATGATAGCAATATCAACATCGAAATTGATATTAAAAATTTCCCAATCCCTAGGGGCTGGTGTTGGTAAATAGGAAAATTACACGTAAATCGTTCATACAAATCCCGATACTGGGTTCAGCGGACGACATTCAACACCAACCTTTAACACTGCCTACCAGGGATACGTCATATTTTCCAAGATCAATCCCAACACCAGCCTTAATTCACGTTCGGTGTTGTGACTGGTGCTGGTGTTTCCCGCAACACCAACACCAGCTTTCGACGCAGAACTTGAAATCACCCACATTATGGGCAAAACTATTGTTTTTGCGGAAATCAAGTCAATAACTTTGGGATGCTATAACGTTTAACTAAAAGGAGACATAAGCCTCTCCTTTGCACAAGATAATGTCCTTATACATGGCGAATTCCTGGAAATTTACGAATAAAGACACCGTTCTGGTTTTAATACACGTATATGAAACATAACGCTTTTCAATATAATTCAAATTTTTGAAGAAAAAGATCACCAAAGAAAAATCCTGTTTCTAACTTAAAATTGCGATGTGAATATATATTAATACCGTTGAAATTGGTATCTAAATGTAAATAATTCAATTATAATCATATGACACCAGACTTAAGATGATTCAAAGTTGCCTTGAAATATTATTAACGAAATACTTTTTTTCGTCAAAAGGGCTGCTTTTTGGACGCCCCCTCCGATTTCGGGATGACCGCTCTGAAATATTGTGTATTATTGTAAAAACTTTCGAACAAACAAGGTGTGCTTAGTTTGTGTGGTAGCGGCAGGCAACTTAAAAACTAAGCATGATATTTGACTTTGGCCCTCCACTTCTTACTTATTTAACAACTGAGGGGAGAGGAACAATTTGGATAAAATGTCTAGCACAGGGACGTAAGTGCCGTGCAGGATCGAACCCACGACACTTGCATTTCGGGTCAAATGATTACAGCAATCGACTATCTCACTCTACTAATCATCTTCACGCGACGACTTGTACTCACATAGTTCACGTACATCTGCAGTTCGTCTGCATTAACCAACAAGCGTGGTTACACCAGCGCTCCAGTGGCTTTTTTTTTTTTTTTGCAATTGAAAATAACGTATTCTTTCAAGTTGAAATCAGACACTTTTTTTTAGAAGAAAACTTTGAAGGGGTGGGAGGGGGGGCTTGAGGGTTCTATACCATCATGTTGTGTTGTGAATAATTTCTTTTTTAAAGAACTAGGGGTTGAAGAAATTCGATGAAAGAATTTGAAAGAATTTCCCCTGCAGGCCCCACCCCCCCCCCCCCACCCCCCTCAAAGAACCACTACTGCTTGAAATATTCAAAATTAAAAGGAAAAACCTCAAATCGTTTTCGTTACTTCAAGATGAGTCGATTAGTGACCTCGTAAAAATAATTAGCAAAACTTGATCTATTTGCCCCCTCTTCTCGACCCAAGATTAATTAATAGAAAATGCTTGGCATTGGCATGGTATTTTTACGACACTTTCGAAAATATACTGCACTTATTCCTAACTTTCCACATGGCCTAGTTTTGGCAATTTCCTTCTCGAGAATATCATTCTGTCTTTTTAATGATTTACATTTATCTCGCTAATCTTCCCTCTTTTTTTGTTATTCTATATTTCTATACATTTCAATATACATTTCAATGTGATTAAGGTGATTGGAAAACTATTGACGCGAGGTACTTATCACCTGTACAACATGAACAGTGACTGTTAATTGGAAATGAATTATTCACTAGTCGGATCCATTTAAAAAACCTTGCTTTTTTTTTGTCCAGCATTGTGCAGTTAACTGACGTCAATGGCGCGCGCACCGCTACCTTTTCCATCTATTTGTCTATTTTTCCAAGGACATCAACTAATCATTATTTTGTCATTCGAACGTGACTCCTCCTCTCCTCTACTCCTCCGCCTAATCAGTCAACATAAGTTCAATCAGGGGCGTCGCTAGACCTTTTTCAGTGGGGGGGTGTAGAGGCCAACGATTACCGACAAAACTAGCCACCAATTACCGACAAAATTAAATGTCCCAATATCTACAAATTTAACCCTATAAACCCGGGGCCGAAGGCTAAATTGTTTTTCCTATGGACTATCTATAGTACTTGCGTATGCGCAAATTATCATTTTCCTCGACGACATAGATATACGAATTATTTCGTCAACTTAGTCAACATCATAGCTATATATTTTAATGCAGGCGCGGAGCTAGGATCTTATTTTAGGGAGGGGCGGTAGTGAGCAAGCGAATCACTTAAAGAGCGCGCAAATCGCGCTCATTAGGGGGGTGTCGATGTTACTGTTAGGCCTCCCCGGCCACCCCACTCAGTGTTATTTAGGGTACGCATATGCTCGTACCCTCTTTTTCAAAGCACCCCCTATCTGAGGACTGCCAACATTTCCGAACCCCCCTTTCGCGGGCTTTTCGCAGGCTTTTCCTGCCTTGGAGACCGCCCTAAATCAGGAAAAATGCTCAATGTACCCCCCTAAATTCGGAATAATTTCTCAGGAGTCCAAAGAGATGAGAGAAAAAAAGAAAAACACCCCCTTTTTAAAGAAATCTCCGGGTGAAAAGTCAAATACACCCCTTTTTTTACAATTCTCGGGCCGGACTTTGTCGCACGAAAAGTACCCCTTTACCGGACATTTTGGCAACACGCATGCGGTCATTCCGACCTCTGAGTGGGGGGGCGGGTAGGCCTCCCGCGCGAAGCGCGGAAGCTAAGACGTTTCCTTAAATTATTAGGAAAAGAAGACGATTTATTGTACCGATCTCAACTGTTAATCCTTGTCTGAATAAAGTTTCCCTCCCCCCTCCTCCCGCGCGAGGCGCGAAAGCTTTGACGTTTCATTAAATTATTATAAAAAGAAGACGATTTGCTGTACTGTTCTCGATGTTAATCCTTATCTAAATTCAGTTTCTCCCCCTCCCGGGCGAAGCGCGGAAGCTTTGACGTTTCATTAAATTATGAGAAAAAGCAGACGATTCGGTGTTCTGTTTTCGACTCTTAATCCTTACCTGAATTCAGTTCTCCACCTCCCGCGCGAAGCGCGGAAATTTTGGTGTTTCATTAAATTATTAGAGATAGTAGATGATTCGTTGAACCGTGCTCGACTCTTAATCCTTGTCTGAATTCACTTTCTCCCACTCCCTCGCGAAGCGCGGAAGTTATGGCGTTTCATTAAATTATTAGAGAAAGTAGACGATTCGATGTCGGCCTACTGTCCTCGACTCTGAATTCAGTTTTTCCCCCTCGCGCGGAAGTTTTGACGTTTCATTAAATTATTAGAGAAAGTAGACGATTCGTTGAACCGTGCTTGAGTCTTAATCCTTGTCTGAATGAAGTTTCCCCCTTCCAGCGCGAAGCGCGAAAAGACTAGACGTTTGATTTAATTATTACGAAAAGAAGACGATTTGTTGCACCGTTTTCGACTCTTATTAAGCTCTATTAATCTGAATTCAGTTTCCACCTCTTGCGTGAAGCGCGGAAGCTTTGACGTTTCCTTAAATTATTAGAGAAAGCAGACAGTTCGTTATACCGTTTTCGACCGTTATTAAGCTCTATTAATCTGAATTAAGTTTCCAACTCTTGCGCGAAGCGCGGAAGCTTTGACGTTTCCTTAAATTATTAGAGAAAGCAGACAATTCGTTATACCGTTTTCGACCCTTATTAAGCTCTATTAATCTGAATTCAGTTTCCACCTCTTGCGCGAAGCGCGGAAGCTTTGACGTTTCCTTAAATTATGAGAGAGGAAGTCGATTCGTTGTACCGTTCTCGACTCGTATAATTGAGGTCAGGCGCGGATCCAGGGGGGGGCCGAGCGGGCCTTGGCCCCCCCCAAAAAAAAAAAAAAAAAAAAAAAAAAGAGAGAGAAAAAAGGAAAAGAAGGGAAAGGGAAAGAGGAGAGAAAGGGGAAGAGAGAAGAGGAAGAAGAAAAGAAAAGGGGGAAGAAGGAGATCGGGGGGGGGCCGAAAGGGCCTTGCCTCCCAGGCTGTTGCCCCCCCCCCCCCCCAATAAAAAAAAAATGAGAGAGAAGGAAGGAAAGGGAAAGAAAAAGGGAACAGGGAAGATACTGGCGAACTGAAAGGGGGTAGGGGGCTTGGGGGAAATCAAATTTAAACGTGGTTTATTCCTAATTCCATAACGGTGGATGACAAATAATGCTGAAATGACATCATTTTCGATATTTTTCCTCACTTTTTAGTAAATTATACGTTTTTATGTGACAAATTTCTAAATTTACAGCCAGGCAAGAAATGTGATTCTTGAGATTCCTACATGTCAGGGCCCGAGGAACGGCGGGGATCGAGAGCCTCGAGCCCCCCCCCCCTACTTTTTTGAAAAGGTATATTAGAGAAAAAGAAAGAGAGCAAGAAAGAAAAAATAGTTAACTGCCAGTGTCAAAAAAAAATGAGGCATCAAAATATGCTCATCTGACCGTGATTAAATGTCTGAAACCCCTGAGCCTCTGGGGGCTCCACCGCCTCGATCCCACCAGGGGCCCTAAGGCGGGCCCCTGAATGCTTATCTGACCGTAATTTATTGCCTTTAACCCCTAAGCTTCTGGGGTCGGACAAGTTATCAAAATATGTTTATCTGACCGCAGGCGCGTAGCCAGGGGGGGGGGGAGGGGGTGGGCTGTAGGGGCGGTCCCCGAAAATCGCCGTCAAAATAAAAAAAGAGAGGAGAGAAAAGAAACGTAGGAAGAAGGAATTAAAAAGGAGCAGAAAAAGAACATCTTTGAATTTCAGACAAGGATTAAAAGTAGAGAACGGTACAACGCATCGTCTTCTTTCTCTAATGATTTAATAAAACGTCAAAGCTTCCGCGCTTCGCGCAGTAGGGGAGGGGGGAACTGAATTCAGACGAGAATTATTTTCGAGAACGGTACAACGAATCGTCTTCTTTCTCTAATGATTTTAAAATGAAACCTAAAAGCTTCCGCGCTTTGCGCGGGAGGGGGGAAAAATAAATTCAGACGATAAATATTTTCGAGAACGGTACAACGAATCGTCTTCTTTCTCTAATGATTTTAATGAAACTTAAAAGCTTCCGCGCTTTGCGCGGGAGGGGGGGGGGGAAACTAAAATCAGACAAGAATTATTTTAGAGAACGATACAACGAATCGTCTTTTTTCTCTAATGATTTTAATGAAACTTAAAAGCTTCCGCGCTTCGCGCGGGAGGGGGGGGGGGTAAACTAAATTCAGACGGGAATTATTTTCGAGAACGGTACAACGAATCGTCTTCTTTCTCTAATGATTTTATGAAACTTAAAAGCTTCCGCGCTTCGCGCGGGAGGAGAGGGGGGAACTGAATTCGGACAAAGATTAAGAGTCAAGAACAGTACAGCAAATCATCTGAATTCAGACTAGGATTTTGAGTCGAGAAAGGTAATACGAATCGTCTTGTTTCTCTAATGATTTAATGAAACGTAAAAGCTTCCGCGTTTCGCGCGGGAGGGGGGTGGGAAGGGGGGGGGTGGAGGGGGGGAACTAAATTCAGACGAGGATTATTTTCGAGAACGGTACAACGAATCGTCTTCTTTCTCTAATGATTTTAATGAAACTTAAAAGCTTCAGCGCTTCGCGCGGGAGGGGGAGCCTGAATTCAGACGAGGATTTAGAGTCGAGAACTGTACGACGAATCGTCTTTTTTCTCTAATGGTTTAATGAATCGTAAAAGCTTCCGCGCTTTGCGCGGGAGGGGGGGGAACCTGAATTCAGACGAGGATTTAGAGTCGAGAACTGTACGACGAATCGTCTTTTTTCTCTAACGGTTTAATGAATCGTAAAAGCTTCCGCGCTTCGCGCGGGCGGGGAAAAACTGAATTTAGACGAGGATTATTTTCGAAAACGGTACAACGAAACGTCTTCTTTCAGTAATAATTCAATGAAACGTCAAGAGGGAGGGGGGAACTCGCCCCTTCCTGCACCCATCCCCCCTCCCCACATTACGTCACTGCTGGTCACCATTACGTACCAATATTTGGCTCGCATAATTTCAAATTTGGGCCCCCCCCCCCCCCCCCTAAGAAATCCTGGATCCGCGCCTGATTGAGGTTTTCCCATCCCGCGCGAAGCGCGGAAATTTTTGCCTACCATCAAAATAGAGAAAGGAAGACGATTCGTTGTACTGTTCTCGACTCTTAATCTTTATCTGAATTCATTTTTTACCCCCTCCGCGTGAATCGCGGAAGCTTAGACGTTTCCTCAAATTATAAGAGAAAGGAAGACGATTCGTCGTACCGTTGTTGACTCAAAGTTAATCCTTGTTTGAATTTAGTTTCCCCGAAAATTTGAAACCTCTGATTTCTTTAGCTGATATTATAGGAAAGTGAAAGTTCGAGAAAATACAAGTTTTGTAGTTGTAGTCACTCTCGAAGTCGTCACAGCGGATAAAAAGTCACAGTTCGTAGGGAAAAAACTTGTCGGCCGACCGACAATATACATCTCACCGACTTCAAACTTCTGCATTGATATAGTACACGAGGATCGAGCAAGAATACCGACACAGCTGACCCGACACAGCAACATATTTACCCGTGTCTTTCTTGCTCCCTCGACGAGACGACTCAACCAAACAACCCCCCTCTCTCTTTTACACCCACTCCTCCTCTCTCATGCTCTTACCTCCCCTCTCTCTCCTCTCTTTCACCCCCCGTTTCTTTTGTTTCCCTTTTCTCTTTTTTCTTCTTTTTTTCCTTTTCTTTCTTTTCTTTCTTTTCCTTTCTTCCTCTCCTCCCTCTTTTTTTTCTTTTCTCTTTCTTTCTTCTCTTTTCTTTCCTTTCTTTTTCTTTCTTTCCTTTCTTTTCCTTTCTTTCTTTTCTTTTCCTTTTTTTCTTCTTTTCTTTCCCTTTCCCTCTCTTTTTTTCCCTCCCCCTTTTCTCTTTTTTCCCGACGGCAGCGCAATTTTACCGACAATATCCTGACAGGTGGGGGGGTGTCGCACCCCCCACACCCCCCCCCCCCTTTGGCGACGCCCCTGAGTTCAATCCCAAGCGTTAAGGAATGACATTTCAAAAGAATTTTCAACTTTAAAAAACATATATATATAATTAGACCTATAGACATTTTAATAAGAATCTAAAAATTGAAAATAAAGTATTTAAACTGATATGAGGTATTTTCACAACAATTGAGTTTCTTATCAACCATTGATCAAATTTATAAAATATTAGTTTTAGATAACTTTGTTATTGAATGACAAAAGTATTACCATCTATGTCATTCTGTAATTTACATATACAAAATCCAATATTTTATTTATTCGATTAATATTAGTTTATATATCATATCACAAATTTGTAGATTTTCATTAAAATGTCCATAATACATTTCCTTTAAAACAGAATTGTCTTGAAATCGGAATTGACCATACCAAGCATGCTATTTTCTATGTTTTACTTGAATTTTACCGTGGATCAACATCTGATTCATAATCATATTTCATACCGTTCAAGATAAAGTTGAGATAGATGTTGTCACGTGATTGTATTGTGAAAGAAACGATGCGGAAGCGAAGTATCGGTGTATACTGTGAGGTTTTGGAGTCATCAAAATGATAACAGAATAATTGACCCAATATTGCTAAAAAGGCACATCCACTGTACAAAGAAACGTGTATATGGGATTACACAAACGTGTGGCATTAAAGTGATCCAAAACCTTTAGTTGTTACTTGTTATATTTCGTAAAAGAGGGCATTCGAAGAGTCATCCTTTTCAGGGAACGCTTTGTCCATGATATTCTTTGCACATAAGGCTCATTACGATACCTTGTGTAGTATTAAAGTGTGTGGCTGAATATGGCAAGATATAGTGATGCAATCAATACTACTGAATGTTTGACACGATCTGCTTAAAAAATAATAATAATACCGATGGCTTTAATTCATTCCAACAATTTTGTGATATGAACAATTGAACCATTTCTCATTAATTTGCACCATAAAATAGACAATAGTTAACCTAATAAATTCAGAGTTTAAACCAAGCTTTGAATTATAAAAAATTATCAAACAAACAATAAAAATCGACGTCTGTGACTAATTCCACTAATTAAGCTCCGTTTTTATTTAAAAAAAGGGAAATGGGTCAACCTAATTAGAACTGAAATTTCATTTTGGTTTACGAGCAGAAAACATTATAATGATAATAGTCACATTTGTATAGATCTTAAAGATGAAGTTGAGTTCTGGTAATGCGATTGCATTGTGAAAGAAACGGTGTGGAATCGACCAGAAAAGGTTGATCATCTAGCATATAAGAATTTGTGTGTATTGCAAGGTTCTGGAATCATCAAAATGATAAGAAATTTGGCCAAGTCTTGGTAAAGTTACAAACACTGTACACAGAAAGATGTATATGGGAGTACACGAACACATGGGGTAAAAATCCTACCTGGATTTTTACGATGTTACATGACATATTTATAATATGAAGGCATTTGAAGAGCCATGCTTTTCAGGGAACATGTCTTATCTGATGTTCTTCCACACTTGCATAATAAGAATGATAACGCTCACAATTCATTTTCACCACTTCCTAGAACTCAACCTTCTCTTTAATACTCTGTTTCTAAGCACTTTACATTGTAATTATCATTCACCAAGGTGATTGGATGTAATTGCTAATCCGCACGTTGGTAGTGCACACTCTCCGCTCTCGGCGATATTCCGATCAGGCGCCCTTTTACAATCACTCATATGCCAATTCAACACCTGGTGGTACACCTGGTGGTACATGTATATTCATGTCTTGCCAAGGACATTACCGCCGCGACGGGTCTCGAACTGCGAACCATGTGACTCACAGTCTGGCTATGTTTCCACTACACCACGACTCTGTGGTCTGAGTTGTCCTCCACTGTTTTAGAGTCAATAGACCAACCCGCTATATAGGTTAAATTACTTAAGTTTTCAAAACAAATTTCATAACGTTTTATACTATTTTTCAAATTTCTTTTTGACTTTCAATACACCAGGGCCACGTCTTATAAAGAGTTGACATCAATCGCAACTTATTTGCGATTGATATCAATCGTAACTATGTACATACGAGATAGGAGACTGTAAACTTACGATTGATTGGAGGACTTACGATTGATTTGGATCAATCGTAACTATTGGTAAGACGGGACCCAGTTCTTTTATTCACATGTTACAAATACAAATTGTATTTAATAGGCATAATGTGAATTGCATTATTGTTGCTAGGTAGAACAAAGATTATGGCTCGTCCTACCTAACAACACGAAATGAATGCGATTCGCAATTCGCAATTTGACTATCGATATACAATGATCGGTAACAGGTGAATGAAATAATTTGTTCCATGGCACTTAACGGAAATTTATGGATGAAATTAGATAATATCACGAAAAATGGTCTATTGGCAGGGTGCATAATACAATTACAGGGTGTACAGTACATGGGACACATAAAGCAATGAACTGGTTTATTAACATATTCAAATTTGTATGCATAATTTGTTAACAAAGTTTTGTTCTTGACAACATGTAAGTTTGTCCTAGGCTTGCCCGACATACCAATACGTATTGTATGCAGACTTGATTCCAAGTATTGTAGTTCTTTCATTGATAGCAGGTTAATGGAATAGGTTGTCACTAAAGTCCCCAAAGAAGAAACATCTCTAAACTTGAAATGTTAGTAAACCGGTCGAATAAATGTGAGAAACTAATACCATCTGAAGCCCTCTTCGTTTATAACCGAGCCGATTCTGTTCATGCATTATTACAAATTATTTGCCAATTTAAAAGTAGGGGTAGCTTTTTTGTGAATACTTGGAATTATTGTTAAATATGTAGATTTTGATGTATCATGACTGCTTATCACTTATTTATGGGGAGTTTTCTCAACTTTAGTTGCAAACAAGTTCAAATGAAGAAAAAAAAACAGAAGTGTTTCGTAGATTGTAAATGTCATGTCAATTGAAAAAGAAAGTGTATAAAATGAAAAAGTAGAGCATTGATCGATTGGAGAACTAGATTAAATCGTCACGATTCTCTGTTAATCCATTAAATTTACTCATCTTTTCAGAGATCGTATCAAAATGAAAGTCATCATAACATGTCCATTACACTAATGAAAATCATCGGTTCATGAAGAGAAGTATCACGTTGATTTTTCATTAGATGAATAACATTTTGGCAAACATGGCAACTGTTGTCATGGCGATGATTAGTATTCATGCGTAGGTTGTACTAACATACAAAAACTTTCCACTTTTTAATGGATCCTATTGTACTAATTTGTAAATGAATTCATGTTGTAGTTAAGTATGTTATTCCCTCTCCCCAAGTCGACTCCCTCTTTCTCTTCATCTCCCTTTTTTGTTCGCAATATTTTCCTTCATCTTTGTCTCTTATTCTCCATCGTTTTCGGGCTCTCTCACTTGTTCTAACCATCTCTGCCTACTATTCACTTTTTGAGTCTTCTTCAAATACGCCACAGTAAACCGCCACGGCCGAATATGGCATTTTATCCTTCTTTATCTCTTCACCCCCCCCCCCCCCCCCCCCCTCTCCCTCTCTCTCTCTCTCTCTCTCTCTCTCTTTCTCTCCCTCTCTCTCCCTTTCTCTCTATGTCTCTTTATCCCTCTCTCTCTCTCTCTCTTTGTACCCCTCTCTTTCCCTTTTTTTTTCTCCCTCCCCCCCCCCCCCTCTCTCTCTTTCTCTTTCTATCTATCTCTTTAGTTCTCTATCTTCTCTCACTGTGTCCCCGCCCCTTTGCACAATTATCTTTTTCGTCGTTGTGGCTACCTTTCTGTCTCTCCTTGTAACAGCGTACCTACTGTATGTTTAGCATCACTTTGAAATAAATACTAGAACGCTGTAGCTTTCTGTACCATGGTATTACAAAATATGTAGGCAAGCCCCCTCGTCAGTTTCATTGCGGCAGCCCTCCCCCCCCCCCCCTCCCACTTCTCTCCATCTCTCTCTCTCTCTCTCTCTCTCTTTCACTCTCTCTCCCTCTCCCTCTCTTTCCTTCTATCTCTCTCTCTCTTTCTCTCTCCATTTTCCTTCCATCCCTCCCCCTTTCTCTTTCTCTCTCTCTTTCCCCGTCTCGCCCCTAACTTTCATTATGTCCCTTATCCTCACTCCTGTCCTCTTTTGAATTCCGTCTTCTTTCATTTCTTTTTTCAAAGTTTGCATAATAATGGTAGTTGCTCTCTGCGCCATACATGAGCCATTTTGTGAGAGAGCAAGAGAAGTAATCTCTTCTTTAAAAATTAGGCCGCGTTAATGCACAATGATCATTGTATGTATTTCAATTGCTCAGGTTAGCAATTTCCCCAAAGCTATTGCCCTTTCGTTTATATTAAACAGATTATTTATCGAAATTGCCAGTACAATCCGACCACCCCAACTTTCCCTAGTATGCAGACACAGACTCTCTTTTGCCATTCAAACACAATTTAATAAAGCCCTGGGCCTAGTCTAACCGTCTCAGTCCCTGGCTACGAGTATGTCAAATATGGAGCAGCTGTAGTACAGGACCTGAGTACAGTAGACTTCTGAGATGTACATAGTCTCGCAGTTCAAACAGTCTGCTGCGCAATGAAACTGATAACGGTTGCGTCTGCAGTGCAAACTATCCCGTACCCGTCCACTAATCATGGCTCTTATTCTTACAATGTCGATGATAATGTAATTGCATACGGACAAACAAATTTAATTGGACTAAGAGCTGCAGTGTTGTATGAGCGCCAGAAATAGAGCAATATGATAGTAATCAGAGGAAAAAGTAATCAGAGGAAAAAGTGGAAAGGCCCGCACCAAGGCAACGACTCGCTCATCCCGTGCCGTTCTCTAGTTTCCAATGGGAAAGTAACATAACCTGTATCGCAACAAAAAAAAGTGATCCGTACTTTTTCCGTTGCGGTTTTTAAAACAATAGGCCTACAATTTTGCCGGTATCTACAAGCAATTTTGTTTGGATTAACAAATATCGGTCTGTCTGTATGTATGTCTGTCTGTTTGTCTGTATGTCCTTATTATCCTTCAATGAGTCTCTTTTTTATCCTTGGTGCTGTTTCAAATCGCCTCGCAATGTAGAAGAAGCCTGGGCTTAAGTCCTCGCAAACTGCCTATATCCCGAGAGATTACACCCACATGTGCCCTGATCGACCCAGGTGTACGTGATAATGAAAATGCTAATAGTAATAATGATAACAAAACTAGTTGACTAGTAGTAATAGTAGTAGTAGTAGTAGTAGTAGTAGTATTGTAGTAGTAGAAGTAGTAGTAGTAGTACATGTAGTAGTAGTGGTAGTAGTAGTAGTAGTAGTAGTAGTAGTAGTAGTAGTAGTAGTATTAGTAGTAGTAGTAGTGGTAGTAGTAGTAGTAGTAGTAGTAATAATAGTAGTAGTAGTATTATCATCATAATTGTTTTGTTTTATTATTATTATTATTCCTTTTTTTGCAACCTGGATTTTCAGATACAAATTAACATACAAACAGGTACATAGCATTATTAGAAATAATTGATACAATGAAACCGTAGCTGTCATTCGGATACGGTTACTATGGTTACCTACAACGTCAATTCTATGATGCGATCATGGGACAATTTATTCTGCTGTCATTTAAAGAAATTGGAAATTTTACGATTAAGGGAAATTAATCACACAAACTTTATTGAAGTTGCTGAATTATCATGCTTAATGATTATGATATTGATTGTCTTCTTTATCCAGTGTATAGCCTCATTAGCAGGCACGTAGCCACGGGGGGGGGGGGGGGCACGACGGGGGGGGGGGCACGTGCCCCAAAAAAATTTCCAAGACCGGTTGAACTTTTTTAGACCCCTATTTTTGACCTCGATCGATTACATGTATGTGCCCCCCCCCCAAAAAAAAAAAAAAAAAAAAAAAAAAAACATCAACCTCTCGCTACGTGCCTGCTTATTAGTATTAATAATAGTTCAATATATATGTAATGATAATTTCGGATGGCCTTTCAATTACCATTACCACAGCATTGCCCATAATCTATGTGATCTTTATTTAGTTTTCTTTATTTGTTAAATCTATTACTATTCCCCTTTTGATATACAGGCACACCTACATTGCCTACACTCTTAAGCATAAATCAATTTATTAGAAATGAGTTAATAACATAATTCCAGCAACCACAGAGTTAATCGTGGAATTGGCGTTGTTGGTAACCATAGCAACCGTATCCGAATTGCATCTATGAACTCAGTTGACACTGAAAGGACAAAATGCTCTCATGATGAGAGTGGTATAGTTTTCGTTTTGCACACGGGTTTGCGTACGGTATTTGAAATGGGCAAGGGACAATTTTCCTCTCCTGACTGATTTCCGTTAGGAAAAAAAGATGAACTCGGTTTTAATAGACTAAAAGATAGCAGTTCAGTCAGTAATTAATTGCAAGTTTGAAATATATTTTCGGTTGACACAATGAAAGAGTTTCATGTGGGTAGTGTAATACTTTGTATTTTTGGGGGGTGGGTGTTTTTTTGTTTTTTGGAGTTTGTGTGTTTTTTGTGTTAATTTTTTGCCTTTTACTTGGGGTTTTTGTGGTAGCTATAGGTTAACTAGTCGATGTATCGTTTATTTACTATAGATTGGGTGACTTAACATAACGTCGTTGTAAAACATGGTAAAATAGCAAACATAGATTTTAGTCCTTTTGTTTTAAATTGTTTCATTCTTGCCGGGGTCCAAACCCAAGCACATATTACAGTCAAACATGCTTTAGCGACCACCTGTATAGAAAGACCACATTTTGTTGTTTCCCTTGAAAATGGTTTCTCATTGAAACATGTACTAAAGGAACATGTAGATAAAGACCACCTTCCTATAAAGACCACTTTTCTTGTCTCCCTTGAGTGGTCTTTATAGAGAGATTTCACTGTGCTAAAACCACTTTTCTTGTCTCCCTTGAGTGGTCTTTATAGAGAGGTTTCACTGTACTAAGGCCACTTTTCTTGTCTCCCTTGAGTGGTCTTTATAGAGAGATTTCACTGTGCTAAGACCACTTTTCTTGTCTTGTCTCCCTTGAGTGGTCTTTATAGAGAGGTTTCACTGTACTAAGACCACTTTTATTGTCTCTCTTGAGTGGTCTTTATAGAGTGGTTTCACTGTACTAAGACCACTTTTCTTGTCTCCCTCGAGTGGTCTTTATAGAGAGGTTTCACTGTACTAAGACCACTTTTCTTGTCCCTCTTGAATGGTCTTTATAGAGAGGTTTCACTGTACTAAGACCACTTTTCTTGTCTTGTCTCCCTTGAGTGGTCTTTATAGAGAGGTTTCACTGCACTAAGACCACTTTTCTTGTCTTGTCTCCCTTGAGTGGTCTTTATAGAGAGGTTTCACTGTACTAAGACCACTTTTCTTGTCTTGTCTCCCTTGAGTGGTCTTTATAGAGAGGTTTCACTGTACTAAGACCACTTTTCTTGTCCCTCTTGAATGGTCTTTATAGAGAGGTTTCACTGTACTAAGACCACTTTTCTTGTCTTGTCTCCCTTGAGTGGTCTTTATAGAGAGGTTTCACTGTACTAAGACCACTTTTCTTGTCTCCCTTGAGTGGTCTTTATAGAGAGGTTTCACTGTACTAAGACCACTTTTCTTGTACCTCTTGAATGGTCTTTATAGAGAGGTTTCACTGTACTAAGACCACTTTTCTTGTCTTGTCTCCCTTGAGTGGTCTTTATAGAGAGGTTTCACTGTACTAAGACCACTTTTCTTGTCTCCCTTGAGTGGTCTTTATAGAGAGATTTCACTGTGCTAAGACCACTTTTCTTGTCTTGTCTCCCTTGAGTGGTCTTTATAGAGAGGTTTCACTGTACTAAGACCACTTTTATTGTCTCCCTTGAGTGGTCTTTATAGAGTGGTTTCACTGTACTAAGACCACTTTTCTTGTCTCCCTCGAGTGGTCTTTATAGAGAGGTTTCA
This sequence comes from Strongylocentrotus droebachiensis, assembly GCA_035222895.1. Lineage (NCBI taxonomy): Eukaryota > Metazoa > Echinodermata > Echinoidea > Camarodonta > Strongylocentrotidae > Strongylocentrotus > Strongylocentrotus droebachiensis. The sequence goes on from JAVYIG010003892.1 coordinate 166,336, forward strand.
CTGTACTAAGGCCACTTTTCTTGTCCCTCTTGAATGGTCTTTATAGAGAGGTTTCACTGTACTAAGACCACTTTTCTTGTCTTGTCTCCCTTGAGTGGTCTTTATAGAGAGGTTTCACTGTACTAAGACCACTTTTATTGTCTCTCTTGAGTGGTCTTTATAGAGCGGTTTCACTGTACTAAGACCACTTTTCTTGTCTCTCTTGAGTGATCTTTATAGAGAGGTTTCACTGTACTAAGACCACTTTTCTTGTCTCCCTTGAGTGGTCTTTATAGAGAGGTTTCACTGTACTTAGGTACAACTACACAGTGATAAAGGTCATACATCTTGTGTGTTTACAATGCAACATAGGAGCTTTTCTAATGGGCATTTTCAATAAAAGGTACTAGAATTTCTATGTTGCGATTTTTCTCAATGGCTCACCTTCTTGACATTGCTCAATGTTAAGTTTCATGGGTCTTCTTTTCTAATCAGCGATTTGAAAATTCCTTGTTCATTTTCTTATCATTCTAGTACAATATGGTAAATAAAGCTACTTTAGGAACGTTTCATTTGATAGACTACTAGTTTTTTTCCTGTCCTTCCAAGAGAACTTTTATGACAAATGCACTTTTCCCATGTCATCTTGTTGTCGAGTTAGTTCCAAGAATGTTGAATAGTTATGACACGCTTCCGGTAGTCACGACTTTTGTTAATAAAGAATACTTTTTTAACAATAAAAGTGCATCACAAATTAGCTTCATATTTCATTTAACAGATAATTATTTTAATGTGTCCGCTACCATCAAATATCGGCGCGTGAGCAACTGGGCATGGTGATAGGCAATCAAATTCGCTTAGTCTTTTTTCCCCTCGTTAATCGACAATTTTTATCTCATTATTACGGCTAAATTCATCTAAGGGCAGACGTGTATAAATTGATATTAGTTTCGCGATCACTGATGCATAGTAGCTGGGTGTCGTCATGGAAACCCGCGGTGTGACGTTCGAATTTAGCAGACAATGGGATGATCATCCTCACGCTAATATCAAACATATGTATACGAGGCAGAAATGACAAACTGAAATGAACTCTGGAACAGGAGGAGTGGAACAGAATTTTAAAAAGAAGATAACTGCATCTTCCTCCTAATCAGGGGGGGGGGGCGTTTCATGAAATAATTAGTCGGTGGTTTTCACCGACTAATATCATGTTCACTGACAATTCTTTTGTCACCGACTATTTTCCAGGACTGTGATTGGTCAAATTTAGTAAGCGCTGACTAAATTGTCGGTGAACATGATATTAATCGGTGAAAAACACCGACTAATTGTTTCATGAAACGCCCCCCAAGAAGCCTTGTAAAATGATTTCACAAAATTATCTGATTTGTACCAGTGCCCCCTCAGTCGTTCCAACTCCCATTCAGGGTTGAACTTACGCTACGCCACCCCCCCCCCCCTCCTAAATTTAGGAACTACCAACATTCGAGCACCAAAGTGTGCTCTTCATTAATTTATATGATGATAGTATAACATAGATTGATATTATATTTAATATGTTTACAAACAGAATATTCAATATTGACTTGTTACATAAAACTGATTTACTTGATATATATGTTTACAAACAGAAAATTCATTTGTTACATTGCATTGTAAATTTATTTATACATTTATAAACAGAATATTGATGTACATCAATCAAGTTTGATAAATACAATACAATACATAAAAATGATGTACATTGACTATACATTATGTACCAACACTCTAAAAAATGAAATGTTAAATCACCATTTAAAAGGGCCGAGGAGTGACCACTCTTTCAAAATGTCAGATTGATACTTTTAACATGCTGGATTCAACCTTTTTAGTGTTGGATCCAGCATGTTCAAAGTGTTAATCTACCATTTTGAAAGAGTGGTCACTCCTCGACCCTTTTAAATGGTGATTTAACATTTCAGTTTTTAGAGTGAACATAGAGCGTTACTACAATAAAGTGAAGATATGTTGGTCGTTTGCTTCGGCAGCTCGCAAAATTATCGAATGTGCACTTGATATACACTGTATTTGTTTCTTATAGAGAATGATTGGTTATGGTAAAGGGCTTTCTTATTCTTCTTATTATGTGTGGGGGAATATTTCGGATAGTGGAATGTTATCTCCAAATCTGACACGATCCGAAAGACTTTAAAAAATCAACTTAATTAATGGTCATTCCAAAGCCCCTATATTTAAAAACGAAGTCTTTATAGGACATCCGTGTATTTGAATCCTTTTGCTGTCTTAACATGTGATGGTGCCACGGTACATATAGCTATTTGCTCTATTTTTACTGAAAATGGCAACGTCACAGGTCAATTTTCGTTCGCCGAATCTACCGAACTCTAAGAGCTCCAACTTATTTGTATCCTCGCTCTTTTCAAGCGTATTGACCCTCAATTGTAAAGAAACGATTATCATTGTAACTGTCAGAAGCGTCCCCCGGTGCTAATATTATGATAAACGAGCACAGTTATCATTATTGGGAGTAATTTGCCCTTCAAATCTTATTCGTTACATTGTAGCATTGTGTCGGCTAAATTCAAATAACAGCCACGTGTAAGCTTGTGGAAAAGGCAATGTTACCACCGATGCACGATTAAGCCTTTGCAGAGGGGCTGCCATGGTAACCATGTATCTGTGTGGTACTCAAACACGCGCCACTTGTTATTGCTATCTCCTTGGTTTCCTGATGACATGAATTACTGAAAACATAAAATAAAAGGGAGAATATAGGTTGTTCACACGTCAACAGTAGATGGCGTAAACCACAGAATAAGGCTGGGCGAAACAATAGTGAATATATACATGAGTGTCGATCCCGGGGGGGGGGGGGGGGGTGGCCTGTACAATCATCCCCCCAATAATTCACCATCAAAAAAAAAATCAAGAAAAAAAATAATGAGTAGTTAATGGTTATTACTCGCAAGATGACCATCAATATACACATTTTGCTATCTCATTTTCTTAATACATATATATATATATACGAAGTAAATGAGACAACCGTATATGAGCAAGAATAAATTGAATTCTCGCTCATACGGCTTCATCAGGATTATTGATGAATCTATTCTATTTGTTCAATCAACAGCATCATAGAAATGCAGTGCGCCAAATGCAAAGACGCAGCGTTAAAAAGCAACGAGCTAAATGTTAAGCGCGAAGCGCAAAAGTAGCAATCTGCAATGCACATCTGACAATCCTGGACAGTGTAAACAAAGATGAACTCTGTGACGAATTCGTGATGAGATCGGAGACAAGGAGAAAGCTTCCGCGCTTTGCGCGGGAGCGGGAAAACTGAATTCAGACAAGGATTTAGAGTCGAGAACGGTACAACGAATCGTCTTCTTTCTCTAATAATTTAAAGAAACGTCAAAGCTTCTTCGCGCGGGAGAGGGGGGAGAACTGAATTCAGACAAGGATTAAGCGTCGAGAATGGTACAACGAATCGTTTTCTTTCTTTATCTAATGAAACGTCAAAGCTTCCTTGTTCGCGCGGGAGGGGAGGAACTGAATTCAGACAAGGATTAAGAGTCGAGAATGGTACATCGAATCGTCTTCTTTCTTTAATAATTTAATGAAACGTCAGAGCTTCCGCGCTACGCGCGGAGGATGGGAAACTTGATTCAAACATTAAGGATTAAGAGTCGAGAATGGTACATCGAATCCTCTTCTTTCTTTAATAATCTAATGAAACGTCAGAGCTTCCGCGCTACGCGCGGAGGAAAGGAAACTTGATTCAAACAAGGATTTAGAGTCGAGAATGGTACATCGATTCGTCTTCTTTCTTTAATAATCTAATGAAACGTCAGAGCCTCCGCGCTGCGCGCGGAGGAAGGGGAACTTAATTCAAACAAGGATTAAGAGTCGAGAACGGTCCAACGAATCGTCTTCTTTCTCTAATAATTTAATGAAACGTCAAAGCTTCCGCGCTCCGCGGGGGAAGAGGGAAACTCCCCCTCCCTGCACCCAACCCCCTAGGAAGCGCGCTTCGCGTGCTCACTACCGCCCCCCTAAAATGAAATCCTGGCTACGCGCTTGGGGAGGGGGTGCAACCTGCCACACGCTTCTACCTCTTGGTTGCTTTGATCCATTGACGAAAATATTTTGGCACCTATCATCCCCCCCAACCACGGATACAAATCGACACCCTTGAATATATATATATATATACATATATAGGGGGCTATTGTCATGATATTTATGTTTACAAACAGAATATTCAATATTGACTTGTTACATAAAACTGATTTACATGATATATGTTTACAAACAGAAAACTGATTTGTTACATTGCATTGTAAATTGATGTATACATTTCTAAACAGAATATTGATGTACGTCAATCAAGTTTGATAAATACAATACAATACATAAGAATGATGTACATTGCTTATGCATTATGTACCAAGTGAACATAGAGCGTTACTACAATAAAGTGAGGATATGTTGGTCGTTTGCTTCGCCAGCTCGCAAAATTATAGAATGTGCACTTGATGTATACTGTATGTGTTTCCTGGGTAGCGGTAAAGGGGCTTTCTTATTCTTCTGATTATGTGTGGGGGATATCTTGAAGGAATGCGGAATGTTATCTCCAAATATGACACGATCCGAAAGACTTTCAAGAAATCAACTTAATGGCAATTCCAAAGATTATGTAAAACGAAGTCTTTATAGGACATCCGTGTATTTGAATCCTTTTGCTGTCTTAACATGTGATGGTGCCACGGTACATATAGCTATTTGCTATATTCGTAATGAAAATGGCAACGTCACACGTCAATATTATAGGTCGTCGCATTTGACGAACTCTAAGAGCTCCAACTCATTTTTATCCCCGCTTTTTTCAAGCGTATTGACCCTCAATTGTAAAGAAATGAATATCATTGTAACTGTCAGAAACGTCCCCCGGTGCTAATATTATGATATACGAGCACAGTTATCATTATTGGGAGTAATTTGCCCTTCAAATCTTATTCGTTACATTGTAGCATTGTGTCGGCTAAATTCAAACAACAGCAACGTGTAAGCTTGTGGAAAAGGCATTGTTACCACTAGGGACGTCGCCAAAGGGGGGATGTGGGGGGTGCGACACCCCCCCCCCCCACCTGTCAGGATATTGTCGGTAAAAATGCGCTGCCGGAGGGAAAAAGAGAAAAGGGGGAGGGAAAAAAAGAGAGGGAAAAAAAGAAAGGAAAAAAAAGAGAGGGAAAAAAAAAGAGGGAAAGGGAAAGAAAATAAAAAAAGAAAAGGAAAAGAAAAAAGAAAAGGAAAAGAAAAGAAAGAAAGAAAAAGACAGGAAAGAAAGGAAAAGAAAGGAAAGAAAAGAGAAGAAAGAAAGAGAGAAAAGAAAAAGAGGGAGGAGAGGAAAGAAAGGAAAAGAAAGAAAAGGAAAAAAGAAGAAAAAAAGAGTGAAAGGGAAACAAAAGAAACGGGGGATGAAAGAGAGGAGAGAGAGGGGAGGTAAGAGACTGAGAGAGGAGGAGTGGGAGTAAAAGAGAGAAGGGGGTTGTTGGGTGGAGTCGTCTCGTCGAGGGAGCAAGAAAGACATGGGTAAATATGTTGCTGTGTCGGGTCAGCTGTGTCGGTATTCTTGCTCGATCCTCGTATACTATATCAATGCAGAAGTTTGAAGTCGGTGAGATGTATATTGTCGGTCGGCCGACAAGTTTTTTTCCCTACGAACTGTGACTTCTTATCCCCTGTGACGACTTCGAGAGTGACTACAACTACAATACTTGTATTTTCTCGAAGTTTTACTTTCCTATATATCAGCTAAAGAAATCAGAGGTTTAAAATTTTCGGGGAAACTAAATTCAAACAAGATTTAAGAGTCAACAACGGTACGACGAATCGTCTTCCTTTCTTTATATCGTGATGAAACGCCAAAAATTCCGCGCTTTGCGCGAAAGGGGAAACTTCATTTAGACGAGTCGAGAACGGTACAACGAATCGTGTTCTTTCTCTAATAATTTGAGGAAACGTCAAAGCTTTCGCGCTTTGTACGGAAGGGGAAAACTTCATTTAGACGAGTCGAGAACTGTACGACGAATCGTCTTCTTTCTCTAATAATTTTAGGAAACGTCAAAGCTTCCGCGCTTTGCGCGAGAGGAGGAAACTGAATTCAGACAAAATTAATAGGTCTTATTTAGAGTCGAAAACGGTACAACGAATCGTGTTCTTTCTCTAATTATTTATGGAAACGTCAAAGCTTCCGCGCTTCGCGCGAGAGTGGGAAACTGAATTCAGACAAATAGGGCTTCTTAAAAGTCGAAAACGGTACAACGAATCGTGTTATTTCTCTAATAATTCAAGGAAACGTCAAAGCTTCCGCGCTTCGCGCAAGAGGGGGAAACTGAATTCAGACAAAATTAAGAGGGCTTATTTAGAGTCGAAAAACGGTACAACGAATCGTGTTCTTTCTCTAATAATTTAAGGAAACGTCAAAGCTTCCGCGCTTCGCGTGAGAGTGGGAAACTAAATTCAGACAAAAAGGCTTATTAAAAGTCGAAAACGGTACAACGAATCGTGTTCTTTCTCTAATAATTTAAGGAAATGTCAAAGGTTTCGCGCTTCGCGCGGAAGGGGAAAACTTCATTTAGACGAGTCGAGAACTGTACGACGAATCGTCTTCTTTCTCTAATAATTTTAGGAAACGTCAAAGCTTCCGCGCTTTGCGCGAGAGGAGGAAACTGAATTCAGACAAAATTAATAGGGCTTATTTAGAGTCGAAAACGGTACAACGAATCGTGTTCTTTCTCTAATTATTTATGGAAACGTCAAAGCTTCCGCGCTTCGCGCGAGAGTGGGAAACTGAATTCAGACAAATAGGGCTTCTTTAAAAGTCGAAAACGGTACAACGAATCGTGTTATTTCTCTAATAATTCAAGGAAACGTCAAAGCTTCCGCGCTTCGCGCAAGAGGGGGAAACTGAATTCAGACAAAATTAATAGGGCTTATTTAGAGTCGAAAACGGTACAACTTCGCGCGGGAGGGGGGAGCTTTAAGGATTAAGAGTAGAGAACAGCGCACCGAATCGTCTGCTTTTTCTCATAATTTAATGAAACGTAAAAGCTTTCGCGCTTCGCGCGGGAGGGGGGGGGGGAAACTTCATTCAGCCAAGGATTACCAGTCGAAAACGATACATTTAATCGTCTTCTTTTCCTAATAATTTAAAGAAACGTCTAAACTTCCGCGCTTTGCGCGGGAGGCCTATCACCACACCCCCCCCCCCTAATGAGCGCGCTTTAAGTGATTCTCTTGCCCACTGCCGCCCTTCCCTATAATAAGATCCTAGCTCCGCGCCTGCATTAAAATATATAGCTATGATGCTGACTAAATTGAAGAAATAATTCGTATATGTCGTCGAGGAAAAAGACCATTTTGCGCATATGCAAGTACTATAGATAGTCCCATAGGAAAAACAATTTAGCCTTCGGCCCCAGGTTTATAGGGTTGAATTTGTAGATATTGGACATTTAATTTTGTCGGTAATTGGTGGCTAGTTTTGTCGGTAATCGTTGGCCTCTACACCCGCCCCCCCCCCCCCCCCCCACTTAAAAAGGTCTAGCGACGCCCCTGGTTACCACCGATGCACGATTAAGCCTATGCAGAGGGGCTACCATGGTAACCATGTGTCTGTGTGGTACTCAAACACGCTCCACGTGTTATTGTTATCTCCTTGGTTTCCTGCTGTCATGAATTACTGAAAACGTGAAATAAAACGGAGAATATAGGTTGTTCGCACGTCAACAGTAGATGGCGCAAACCACAGAATAAGGCTGGGCGAAACAATTGTGAAGATATATATATATATATAGGGGGGCTATTGTCGTTATCACCGTCATCATCATGCTAATGTATGCTGTTATCATTTTCACTTTGTATCGTCTATTGTATCAATCCACTTTTGCCACTCTCCACCCATGCAGGTGTTAATGGGTACATTGCAATCGCTTGGGTTATAATAAATGCAGGGCCAACAGGTAGTAATAATACTGATGTGGCTACCCTGGGAATATTTAAAACCCAATTTTCGTTATTATAGTTTCCACTTTTGCCCGAAAACAATTTGTGCACATTAGCTCCTCCCTGAGGAGCATTCCAAAGCAATCACATGCATGTAATTCACTTACTAAAAACATCGCCCGTGCATATGAAGAATGTTTGTGAACAGGGGTGGCGATCCAGGGGGAAGGGGAGTGGGGGACACGTCCCCACTGAAAGAGTGCAAAGAAAAATGTTAACAAATACTGACTAAAGGCTGCAACACACTTCTAGGCTCTGGAGGGTCCAAGAATGCAGCGTTTAGACTAATATAAATGCAAATACCTTTTCGCTAGGTCGCTACGCTCCCTCGCATAATATCCTTTAAATAAATGTACAAGTATATATCGCATTTCGTCCCCCCCCCCCCCCCGCGGCCATGTTAAGAAATCGCCGCCCCTAATTGTGAATATGTGTCAATAGCCCTTACGGATTTTTGGGAGAGACACATACGACCGCTGCCCAAAGTGTGCTCTTCAGTAGTTTATATGATGATAGTATAGGATTTCCCGGCCAAATTCGCGAGTTTGTCATTAAAATTAATTTGTCTTGCGTTCAAATTCGACGGTTTTAGTGCTGTCGGGTATATCTCGGGTTTATATTCCTTTTTGTAGATTTCAAATCTATGAAGTTTTCGTTAGAATCTATGTATGTTTCATTCAAATTAATGAACAAAGTGGTTCTTTCGCTATTTGGACATTCGATTTGGCACAACACGATTTTCTGACATCGCGACGATGTACTGCTAGCATTCTAAATCATTTGTTGCATTCACATTAACACTTTAATTGATGGTCAATATATATTTCTCGTTTCTTACACATTTTTTATAGCTCTTTTTTTCAAGATTTTTTTGTTCATATATATTTCATCATATTTTATTTTATGGCATTTATACACTTATACTTATTATATTTGTGTGATATTCATCGGCATTTAAGTTTGATTGTTAAGAAGAAAAAAACGACATACATCTACGGACTTGATGGTCTCAATATTTTTGTAAATTTTCATGTAAGGGAGTTTTTTTTTGTTTGTGTTTCATCATAAATTTATCACAATTTCATTATGGAGGAAGGGTACACTATTGTGACTCGGGTAGGTATTTTTGTATCCCCACTTTTCCGGGGTATATGAACATGTCCTTGCAGAAATGCCATATCCCTTGATTTCGCCCCTTCTTTACCTTATGACTGACTACACCCATATGCATTGTCCTCAAAATTAATAAATGGAATAACAGAAAAGACCCTAATGGCAAATCATGCATTTCATTGCATTTTGTTAAAACTATAAACGTGTGTTGCATTTCTTTTCCCTAACATTCCTAACTTGAATAAACATAATTCGAATACGAATGACAGGTGTTAATTTGAAAGATAAAAAGGACGCCTCAACAAGTGACGATTAATTTGAATGCTAGTTGAGCAGTTTCTAAATTAAATGACAGATCTATGAAACCCTTCGACCAAGATTCTAATTTAAATACCAAAACGGGAAAATTGAATGATAATTGGCGTGCAAATGAATTCGAATGACAAACTCGCGAATTTGGCCGGGAAATCCTATATTACATAGATTGATATGATATTTATGTTTACAAACAGAATATTCAATATTGACTTGTTACATAAAACTGATTTACATGATATATACATGTATGTTTACAAACAGAATATTGATTTGGCACATTGCATTGTAAATTGATTTATACATTTATAAACAGAATATTGATGTACATCAATCAAGTTTAATAAATACAATACAATACATACAAATGATGTACATTGCCTATACATTATGTACCAACATAGAGCGTTACTACAATAAAGAGAGAATATGTTGGTCGTTTGCTTCGGCAGCTCGCAAAATTATCGAATGTGCACTTGATATATACTGTATTTGTTTCTTATAGAGAATGATTGGTAGTGGTAAAGGGGTTAATAATAAGCTTTCTTATTAGTCTGATTATGTATGGGGAATATCTTGAAGGAATGTGTTATCTCCAAATATGACACGATCCGAAAGACTTTCAAGAAATCAACTTAATGGCAATTCCAAAGCCCTATATGTAAAACGAAGTCTTTATAGGACAACCGCGTTTTCAAATGCCAAGGTATATATAGCTATTTGCTATATTTTTACTGAAAATGGCAACGTCACAGGTCAATTTTCGTTCGCCGAATCTACCGAACTCTAAGAGCTCCAACTTATTTGTATCCTCGCTCTTTTCAAGCGTATTGACCCTCAATTGTAAAGAAACGATTATCATTGTAACTGTCAGAAACGTCCCCCGGTGCTAATATTATGATATACGAGCACAGTTATCATCATTGGGAGTAATTTGCCCTTCAAATCTTATTCGTTACATTGTAGCATTGTGTCGGCTAAATTCAAACAACAGCCACGTGTAAGCTTGTGGAAAAGGCAATGTTACCACCGATGCACGATTAAGCTTTTGCATAGGGGCTGCCATGGTAACCATGTATCTGTGTGGTACTCAAACACGCGCCACTTGTTATTGCTATCTCCTTGGTTTCCTGATGACATGAATTACTGAAAACATGAGATAAAAGGGAGAATATAGGTTGTTCGCACGTCAACAGTAGATGGCGTAAACCACAGAATAAGGAAGAGGGGGGGGGGGGCGATTGTCGTTATCACCGTCATCATCATGCTAATGTATGCTGTTATCATTTTCACTTTGTATTGTGGGTCGTCTGACAAGTTTGCATACTCCATGAAGATGGATTGTCCTGACTCGTGTTTTCTGAACCACGTATTGCATTTTTGTCTAAATAAACATGGACACACTCTCTTTCGTTTCCTAGAAATTTTGATGATAATTCATGATAATGAGATTATTGCTGCTGATGATGGTATATGACAATCAATTATTAAGAAGAGTATTAATTAATAATATTTTGCACCTATAAAGCGCTCAATATCCATATTTTATAGAGGTGTCGTGGTATAGTTCATCACTTGAATCTCAATCCACGGGTTGAGGGTTGCAATTCCAGCCCAGCACTAACGCGTGCTTTGGCAAGATATTAATCCACTTTTGCCACTCTCCACCCAGGTGTTAATGGGTACTTGGCAATCGCTTGGGTTACTATAATGCAGAGCCAACTGACGAGCAGTATTAATACTGATGTGGCTACCGATGGTGTAAATAAAATTCAATTACGTGCATATAAGAATTTATTGTGAATAGGCCTACGGTGGCAATAGCACTTACGGATTTTTTTTTTTTTTTTTTTTTGGGGGGGGGGGACACATACGACCGTTTCCGCCCCCCCCCCCCCCCTGTCCTCCATCCCCCTAATCGTGCACACGTACGTAAGTCACACACGCACGCACAAAATATGCCCCATCCTTCATGTCACAGACTGAAAATGCACATTCAAGAGGGTTTTTTGCCCGTCCCTCCCCCCCCCCCTTATTTTATAACAAAATTTCGGATCCACCACTGCATGTAGGGTTACACAGATAATTTTTCCGATAATGTTCATTTTGAAATGAGAAGAGAGATCGGAAATCCCCGTGCCACGTTATTAAAGGTCAATAAACTACAACTAAGATATTTGTGGTGCGCCCTCAACTCTTGATCGAATTTCAGAATTCGACAGTTGCAAAAATTAATTAAATGTTATGTTTTGGATCTTCATTCTTCATGTTTAACGTTTACTGGAATTGTATTCCGCACTGGCAATGAAAGGAAGTACATTTAATCTTAAATATCGTCTCATACAGTTAAATAATAACTACATAGCCTAACGGTAGGGCAGAACAATCAATGCATTATTCAATTCATTTGCAACAGACTAGGCAAATTATTAAGACAAATTCATTGGGCCACCGGATCTTTGTTACTTTTTTTGCACATATTATAAAGATTTTTTTGTTTTTGGTTGCTAATGTAACTTTTTAAAACACCAATAATAACACAGTCATGTGTTTCATTTATTGAGAATATCTCATGTGAATAATTATGAGCAATGTATTTTGAATATTTGTCAGTGGCACTTACGGATTTCGGGGAGAGATGCATACGACCGGTGCCGACCCCCCCCCCCCCCCCCCCCCCCTCGGTTCTCTCCTCCCCAATCGTCACGCGTGCACACGTTTCGTACCGACACACACATACACACAATATGTGTTCCCGTCCTTCATATCACAGCCTCAAACTTCACATTCAAGTGTTTTGTGTGCACAACAAAATTATGGGTCCTTCGATGTATAGGACTACGCACAGATTTTGTTTTAAATATTTATTATTATTTTCAATGCATAATGAGAAGGATGATCACAATTAAACGACAAATATGATATTTGTGGTGCGCCCTCAACACTTGATTGAATTGGATGTTCCTTTTGCCTGTTTGACGTCTGGAAGTTTATTCCGCAATGGCAATCAAAATAAAGTACATTTAATCTAGTATATTGTCTCATACAGTTAAATGATAATAAT